>CM061035.1:22915000-23197500 GCA_030763125.1 Hippophae gyantsensis | reverse complement strand
ATTTAATAATTATTACAATTCTAAGACCAATTAAGAACCTTGAAAAGATTCTTAGTCGCTCATAATTACTGGGTACATAATTATTGGTTGGGATTTCTAGATAGAGAAGGTTTCTATGCTAAAAACTATGTGTTTTCAAATGAGAATACGAGTTTCTTTTATAGCACAAGGAATCCTTGTTTATAAGATAAGAATTACTATTTTATCCTTACTTTTGTAATTTATCTACTTTATTACTTTTTAGCTTCATCAATTTCAATCATTGTTTTTTCTTAGCACATACAGCCGACTAAAGATGTGGGGTCCTAAATCTTTATTTTTCTTTGTCATCATCTACCGATATTTCTTTCTCTTTATTCTTCTTTATCATTTTCTTTCGATAGTCTTTTGAACGACGTTAATGATGATTCATTTTCATCTTCTCAATCCTTGATATAGTAAATACACATGTGATCTTTGATGGCTTTTCTGAAATAGAAGCATAATATTTTCCTTGTTTCTTGACCAATTTTCAGGTTGTTACTATTAAAATTTATTTTAAATTTGGTTATTTTTTCACCATTCTTTTAAGTGAGAGTCATGCTACTATAAGAAGTAATGATGACTCTATTGGTTGAGTAATTTACTTTGATCTTAGTAGAATTATCAATTTTTCAGAATTCATAGTAAATTTGGCCTAACATTTGATTTCTTAATACAAAGAGTTGATCTGTGTTGAATTCATTTTCTATAGTATAAAACTTCATATCTTCTATATATTATTCGGTAGATTTTTTGACCAAGTTGCAGATACTCAACCATTATGGTTTGTTGAGATTTCTATATTGATAATTTTCATCTTCAATGACTAATGAATTTTTGGGGGATGTTTCCCTGAATAGTATTAGATGTCTTACTATCTTTGATATTTCTAGGAGAGATACCTCTCTAAATAATACTAAAAGTTGTATTATTTTTCCTAGAGTTGTCAACCTACTAGGTGCTGCTAGTTGTTTTGCAGTACTGCAAAGTAATTCCTTACTATATTCTTTAGAGTTATTAGTTTGATACTTTATAATTGGTATAAGTGGCTTCATCCTTTATTCTGTTAGTAAAAGCTTTATGAATGTCTCCACTAAACCTAAGAATAGATTTACTTGCTTCTGCTAAATTGTTGTAAATTCCTGATTTGGGTCATTATAGACCACATGAGTATTTTTTTTATTCCTCTTTTTTTTTACTTCATCATCCCAATTGAGCTTTTTTGTTTCAAAGATGTTGCTCTTTTTTTAATTGTTAGGTTCTTCCTTTTCATCTTGAATTCTTTCTTTAGAAGTTTTATCTTCTTTAGATTGAATTTTTGATGAATATTCCTTTTAGAGTTTTTAGATTCTAATAGTTGTTTTGAACAATCAATTTCTTCATGTTTATTTTCTATCTCCATAAGAGTCTTTTTGAGGTATAAAGGTTGAGTTGTTCTTGAACGATTTTTATCTCTTTTTCCTTTATATTAATCAAGATATTTTATTCTTGTAAACATAAAAATAGTTAGAGGTACTAATTCTCTTGTAAGAACATTTGCTAAATTATTATTGTTTCCTAGGAGATGTTTGACATCAAAATTCTAGTGATTAAACCACTTTTTTCATCTAATTAATGATCCTTGTTTATAGTCACCTGCAATATTAACTCTTAAGAAATAAGCAAAATTATTGTTATCAATTCTAACAATGAATCTAAAACTTATAACATATATTGTAAATTTGTTAATAGTTTTTTTAACAATTAAATATTCTTTTTCATTACTATGATATTTTAATTCTAAACCCTAAAAAGATCCCAAAGTATACCTACAATGGTATTCATTTTTGTCATTTATTTTTACTTTTAATACTGTGCCCCAATATTCTTATGAAGCATCCATTTCAGTTATCATTTTATCATCTTGACTTGGATGGTATCAAATTAGTAAATTTTTACTTGTGCTTTTACCTTATCCATATATAGATTATCTTGTTTTATCCACTTCCAAACATAATCATTTTTCAATTTTTCTTGTAGGGGTTTTCGCATTTATACAAGTTGATATACTTCAACATATGTTAAACATTATAGGAATCTTTGTAATTGATTTTTTTCTTTCAATTCACGAGAAAAACCTTGAATGTTATTTAGTATATGTGATTGTAGATTATGTTTTTCATCTTCAATTTTCAACCCTAAATACTTATTTTCTACTAAGTAATTACTGCTTTCTTTTTAGAAAATAATGTCTTCTTTTCTGCATTCTTGTAGAATATTAATAGTACTTAAATATTATTTATTTAATTCATTACTAAAAACCAAAATATCATATATGTAAATACAACAAATATTTTGTAATTCCTTAAATATGTTATCTATATATTTTTGAAAAATACCTGGAGCTTGTTTTAATCCAAATGGTATAACAATCTATTGAACATTTTCTTTGAGGTAATTACATGTCATTTCTGGAAAAGTATTTCTTTTCTTTTATTAATGATAATAGCTATTCTTTCTTTGAAAAAAAATATTCATCATCTATGGTTTCTTTATTCAATGTTTTAAAGTTTATCACCATTTTTTCCTCTTCTTTGTTTAGCTTATTTTTCGACTAAGAATGTTGGATTAGAGTGAGGTAAATTACTTAGAACTATGACTTTTAGTTTCAAAAGCTCTTCAATTTATTTTTCAAATTCAATAATGTTTTCTGCAGTATAAATCATTGGTTGTACTCTTATAATCATGTTAGGGTCTTTTAATTATATGTTGCAATTATTTTAGGTTTATTAATTTTTGGATCTAAAGGATTTTCTAAGCTTACTGTTTTTAATATTTTTTTGATACTAGCTAGGGCTTTATCTTTTCGTATTTCTTTAAGAAAAAAATTTTGTTTATCTTCTATCTAATGAAATATTTTCTAAATAAGATTTTTGTTGTTTTGTATATATCTCACCACATTTTCGCTTTTTATGTTGTTGCATAAAAGTTGTGTTTGATATCGTTAAAGTTTTTCTTATTTTTAATACATAAATAGTTTCACCATCTATGGTATTAGACTTATTTTGTCTAAATATTATGTAAAAGGTTAATATAAGTTTAGAAAATTATTTCCTACTAACAAATCAAATCATATTTCTTGTTGATATATGATAAGAATATGAATTTTTTTCTCCTTCTATCATTATATCTATATCTTTTAAAACCTTATTAAGATTTATTTTAGTGTTATTAAAAATTCTTAAAATTTAATATTTTGGTGTCTATTTCGAGTATTTTTCTAGGAATACATATTTATTTACTACACATATATTGACTTTTGTATCTATATATGTATGTAAATAATAGCTAGCATAACCTTTAAATTTCAGTCTTACCTTAATAAATATAATGTTTGGATTTGTAATATTATATAAATTATTCATCTTCTGATGAAGAGTACCCATATTTTGAGGGTTCATATTCTAAGTCAGTTATTTCCTTCTCAGTTTCCTCCGATAAATAAATACTGTAAGTATCATCTATACTTGATTTCTCAATTGGTTCTAATTTCATTATAAAAGCCTCTTCTAAGATTTTTTTCCTGTAGAAATTCATTTTTAAATTCTTTCTTATGTTGAAACCTCTTATGACATTCATTGGCATAATGTCCTTCTTCATTACAGATCTAAAATCTGCATTTCTTTTTCCCTTAAAGATAATAATTCTTGTTTTTAAGAGGGTTGTATATTTTTCTTCTAAAATATATTTTCTATAGGACTCCCTGTTAAATCTTCTTTTATATTTTTATAAAATCTTATTTTTTGAATTTATATCTTTTAAATGTCTTTTATTTTTTATATGTTTTATATTTTGTTTGTAGGGTTTTATATTACATCTATATTTTTCTAGCATTTTAAAATCTCTTATATCACAATATATTTTATCATCATCTTATTTGTTTATATTCTTGTCTCTTTTAATATTTAATAATTATCCAACTTTTAAGGCTTCTTATTCTTTCTCTTAATGTGTCTAGTATGGTTTTCCTATTTCTTTGGTTCCAATCTTCTGTTAAGGTTTCACGTAAGTAATTTTTGAGAAAATATTTCCTTATATGTTGCATGTATAAAGTGTGGTAATTTATAGTAGTACATTTGATATTCACAAATCAAAGAATCTATGTGATACATGTTACAAATTTTTATATTTGTTAAATACCATTTGGCTTCATTAATTTCATTTTTACTAGATCCAGTAATGGTTTTTCATTTATCTTCTCTCATAAGTTTCTTATATATTTCATTTACTATTATATCTAAATATTCTCTTCTTGTAGGAGCATTATCATGCATTAATAAATGCTGTTAGTTTGTTAAATTTGAAAATCAAATTTTAACATTTTCTATTATTTTGTGAGCTACTAAAACTCTACAAATTGAAGGATTTGATTGTATAGTTTGAGAGATTTGTATGAGTACACTCATACCACTAGCCAACTTATCTAAAGTTTTTTCCCTATCTTTTATGCAATCTAGATCTAAAAGATCATATATATAATTTTCATGGAGCTTGGATTCTGGTGGAATACTACATCTAGTTTTCTGATGTAATCATTCTTCTATTCTGGGTGATTTTCCTCTTCTATTAGAAGTATCGAGTTCTCCAGACCTTTGTCTATTTCTTTCTTTTCTATGTGGGTCATATGTTCCTTCTTGGTAATGAACTGATAATGAAATTGATTTTATATGACCTTTTAGGATCATGATTTATGGTTCATAATCATTTTCACTTATTACTATCATATCATATACCTCTTTATTTGTTCAAAGTTTCTCATTATCATTTTTCTAGTTATTCATCTATTAAAGTTAATAGAGTTACAATTTTTCTATATCCCTTTTTTCGGGGTTTAGAATTTTTTTTAATTCTTTTCTATATTTCATTAAATTAAAACTATATATTTTTCTTCATTTTTTTCTTCTCTCATTTCTAGGTATCAGAGCATCTAATCTTCTACGTGATTATTCCTTTAATCCTTATAAGAGATTTTATTTATGACCTATAATATCATTGTTTCTATGAATGTTATATGCATCTACTTTTCTTAATTCTGTAGATTTTATATATATATATTGTTATAATTTATTATAACCATATTCTTTTATTTCTTTTAATAATTATTTTTTGTTTTAATTATATATTGTAGATACTCAATGTTTGATTCTTGGACTAAGTCCTACGAGGCTCTCATATATTTCTAATTGTATATTTTTTAATTTGTTTGTGAACATTACTTTCTTCCTAATATGACATAATGAATTAATGTTTTCATTATTTTTTTAATTTGTCTATGAACATTACTTTCTTCCTAGTATGAACATTACTTTCATTATTTGAACTTCTTGTTTTAACTCTATAACTTCTTTTTCTTCATTGGAAGTTTCTTTTTCATATTCTATAAATGTAAATCTTATTATGTTACTATTTTCTATTATATTACTTTTTTTTTCTTGTTATGAGGGTTTTTTCTTGATGTCTAAGTATCATTCTTATGATATTTTACAATCTATTAATATTTCTGGTTTTATTATTTGACAAAATTCTTGGAATATTTTGTTAATTTCTATGAATTCATTTTGTCCATATATTGTACTATTATGATTATTTATTAATAAATATCCTACTATTTAATGCATTTAAAATGAATGATTTATTTCTTTTATTAAGTCTCATATTTCAAATTCATAAGTCAGACTTAATATTTGCTTTAAATTTTTATCATGAATATTAATAGCAAACTTATGGTATGGTGTGAATATTAGTTTCTAGTATCCCAAATTACCATAAATTATTTTTAGTAGAACATCTTTTCTATTTATTATTTCGCTATTTATCAATGTTATTTTTATTGGTATATTTATTCTTTCTTTGAAATGAACTTGTATTAATATTTGGATTCTCCTAAATTGATGTATCTAATTTTTTCTTTATACTTTTGAGGAATTTTTGATAATTTTTTGATAATAATTTTCTTGTCAATTCATTATATATTATGCATTCTTTTTGCATATGTAATATCAATGCTGATTTCTTTATTACTTTTTTTAATAATAAATTATATATTTTCTTAAATATGAAAATGATGTATCTTTAAATCCACCTCTTTTGTTAAAATTTAATTTTGTCTTTTAAATTTTTTCAATTTTTTTAATAATTATCATTTCTTATAAAAAAACATTATAAGATATCTTCTATTTTTAATTATAATATTCTTTGATTTTTATTATTTCGTGATTCTCTATTACTTCTTTATTCATTTTTATGTATGAAAAGTTATTATTAACTTTCATTATATTTAACTTCCATTATATTTAATGGATATTTTTAAATTTTTTAAAATATTTAGGATATTTTTAGAGATATTTCAAAACGTGGCGTATTTTTAATAAATTTATTATTTTTGAAAATAATAACCTTATTAAAATGAATTTATAAGATTAGTTTTTTTCATATATTTAAAAAAATTAAAATATTATATACTTTCATTTTTTTTATAAAATCCAAATGGTATATAATGAATAAATAAAATAAAAATAATTGATAAATAGTTAAATTAAATATTATATATAAATAATAAAATAATAGAAGTGAATAATATAAATATAAAATATTTTATTAACAACTTATTTTTATAATTATTAAATTTGAGTAAACATAATTTGATCAAACTTTAAAATAAAAAAGTAATAAAATAAATTTAATAAGAGGAGGGAACTGATCATAGTGTTAGAATTGAGAATAAATTTCAGCGTGAGACGAGAACGAAAATATTGATTTTCTAAGGTGTTCGATCATGATTTTTGGCTAATATCTTTATATTTTAACTATATTTGTGTTAGTGTCCTATAAGATTTATCGTGGGTATTATGTTTGTTTCGGTGGAATTTGTTCCCTTTTATACTATATCTATTTAATATTTTTTTGAGTAATTGAATAAAATTAATATCCTTTCATTTTAATAATAATAAAAAAGAATCATTTAAATTTTAATAAACTTACATGTGCTCAAGATGAGGCGAAAATAAATAAATAAAATTACTTAATATATATAAAATATTAAAATTTAATTATTGATCTTCTAATTTATATAACTTAATTTTTAATTTTTTAAATTTAATAAATTTAATTTAAAATTTTAATTTATATTAAATTAATTTAATAAAATTATATTTAACAACCATATAATTTAAAATTTTAAAATCAAATTATAAAATTTATCATAAATTAAGATTAAATTATGCTATTTAAAATAGATGAAACGAAATGAATTAAAAAAATTCATAATTTATTATAATTTTATTAAATTATATGAATTAAAAAATTAAATATTAAATTATGATATTTTAAATAAATTAAGGATGATATAAATTGATAATTTTAACTAAAAAGCTCGGTAGGAATATTGTTTGATTAACATTATGACGGCTTAATTCGAATAGGACGACGTCGATCGTCACAAATGCATGACGATCCTGCGCGGTAGCTTATAAATATTCAATTTTTATTGGAGGGGAAAATAATCAAAATGAATCATAATATAAAAAAAAAATAGTGTTTTCGTCATAAATTTTAATATAATTTTTATTAATATGATGCATAATTATAATTAAAATAATAAAATTTACTTTTAATTAATAATTAATTATTATTTTAATTATAATAATACCACACATTAAAATAAATAATTTTTTAAGAAAAAAATTATAACAATACAAATATCTAAAAAAGAGAATAATATAGAAAGAAACGTGAGTATTAAATACAGACAAAGACACGTAAAACTCCATACCACACAACCAAACCAAGTAGGCAAGTAGCAAGTACCCAACACTCACTTCCCCACTGCTCCAAAAAAAAAAAAAATCAAAAATTCTTCTTCAGCTTCTTCAAGTACTCTCTCGTATTTCAAGATTAGGGTTCTTGGTACGTCTCTCTCTCACTCTTTACTTTCTCTGGTATGATTTTGATTTCAGCTCTGCGATATCCTTTTATGCTGATAGCTTCTTTTCTTAAGATTTTTTTTTTTGCTTATCATATTCTTTCTCTACCTACCAGAGCTATGGACCAGTTCTACTTTTTTTTTTTTGGCTGTTAATCAGATTTTTCTTGCTGAGGCTTCAATTTGGTTTTTTGGTGTACTTGTTGAGTGATTTCGTGTGATTTTTATTCTTCTTTTTTTCGGTTGTTAAATTTGCTCATAATTTTTGTCTTTTGGTAGAGCTGTTTTTGCTGTTGAAATGAGCTTGATTAGATGGAATTTAGGGCTTTTGGTTTTCGGAATTTAAAGGGTTTGTGTTTTAGAAGAAATGCAAATTGGTTGCTTTGAACCATTAATGTTGAACTTTATCTGTCATCTTAAGAAGTAAACTTTGTCCTCCCGACATAGTTGAAAGTTGTGGTCTTGTGCTTGATTAAGCTTAGGAAATTATTTTCAGTACTATTTATTTAATTTTGGAATCTCGGGCTCTGATCTGTGTCTACATCAGTATATCTGTTTGTTCTTTGCCTGGAAAGAAAGAAAAGAAAGTTGTTTAAAAAATATTTTTCCTTCAAGGCATTTGTGATATTAATGTAGGAAGAGTGACTTTAGTCCCCAGCTCTAAATTTTATTTTATCAGCTTCTATTTTACTGTGAAAGAGCTTTATGTCTCGAGAGTTAACAATTTTAATTTGATTTTGCACTATGACTAATGCTATCAATGCCCCAGCTCTTATGCTACATTGCAAGTGTGAAGCTATAGAAATGCTTTGATGAGAGATATCGTTAAAATGCTGTCAATTCTATATTTTTTGTCAAATATGGTATAAAGTTGGAGAGTGAAAAATTGAGATCTGTTGCATTTGATATTTGTTAAAATCTTGCAGTTATTACTTCATTATCATTTTACTTCTGTGTTGCTATCACCAATTGATGGAAAAATCTTTTCCAAATGTTTTGTGATTTATATATCTCAATGAAATGCTATCTAGAATGTGAGTATTGTAGTATTCTCGGACTTGGGATATATAAATGTGTTGATGCCACTTTTTGTCCACCTGAATCTGCTTCTTGCAAAGTAGATCTTTCCTTTTTTATTGTTATTTTGTTCTTGTGATTGCTAAATTCAAAATATTTCTCCTTACACTTATTGCATATTAGAATTGTTGTATCTCTCTATTTTGACTTATCAGTACAATAAAACTTTAATCCTTAATTTTGTAGTGCATCTTTCTTATATCCCATTTTGACTTTCTGCTTCCTCTATGTATTATGTAATTTCTTACTCTTTGGAACCCTTATCCCTTTGTAGTTCCTAAAAGCAGATGTAATATGCTCATGTCATCTCATCTTATGCATGTAGCTTCATGTGCGAAAATCAAAGAACTGCCCTGGCTGATTCCTTATCTGTGATTGGGGTGGGGTTTAGTGGGAATAACACAATCTTGGCTGATATCTTTTGTTTTCATTTTATTTTGGGTCCTACTTTTTTTAGCTGATATACATTATTAGGATGCATTCTTCACTAGAACCAACTTGTATGCTGAATGGAATATTTCTTCTAGTCGATATCTTTATTTTATTTTATGTTGTTATCATTTATCGGTTCATTTTTAGTATTTTGATGTGCAGAGTTTATAATCAAAAAGAATGACTGGTACTTTTGAAGTCTTCCTGCCCTTGGTAACGTTACAACTTATAATCTTATGACTCAATGGCACACACAACAATATGCACTTTCTACCCATTGGCTAAGATTATCACTTATAATCTTATTTCTTATATATATTTTCTCAAATAGTTAACAGGGCAGGGTGAGTGGCCACAAACTTATGCTTAATTCTTTTCTCTCATTATGATTAGTCATTCTCCAGCTTTAAATACACTTTGTGTATATTCCTCTCCCATCTCTTATCTTATCTTTGTATTTTCTTTATTTTTTCTCTGAAGATAATTTTTTTTATTGGGAGTATAAAACGTTAATTTGTTGTATAAAGAATTGAAAAAATGTGGATAGAGGAGAGAAGAGGGAGAATTACATTAGGACGTGCAGTAAAATAGACGACAAGAGAGACGAAATAAGACTTGAGAGAGGAGGATATCAGCTATTGTGAAGAACTTAATCCAATGGCTAAAGAACAGCCAAAAAATTTGCAAGGAAAAATTTGGTTGTTGGTTGACTCCCATGATTAATAGTAAAACTTTTTTTTTTCAACTTCTTACTACCTTTTTTTTAACTATATGTCATAAAATTTAAACATCAAGTACAGGACTTTTAGTCTGGGTAGCAAGTCTTGAGAAAGTTTGCAACTATTGTCTGCAATTGCTGCATTTCTGGATCGCAAATGGATGATGGTGGGCATCGTGAAAATGGAAGACACAAAGGAGATCAGTACAAAACAGCTCAGGGCCAGGTGACAGAATTTAAATCTTTATAAGATACTGAGAACACGATATAATGTATTATTTATCATGGATGGGTTTTTTTTTCCTAAGGTCTGCAGATACACACTTAGACACCTGTGTTTATATTATGCAAAAGGCTATGGCTTATGATATATCTTTGTAATATTATTGTTGCAGTGGTTGATGCAACACCAGCCATCAATGAAACAGATAATGGCAATAATGGCTGAAAGAGATGCTGCTATTCAAGAAAGAAATTTGGCCCTTTCTGAGAAGAAGGCTGCCCTTGCTGAAAGAGACATGGCATATCTTCAGCGAGATGCAGCAATTGCAGAACGAAATGATGCTATGATGGAAAGAGATAATGCCATAGCAACTCTTCAGTTTCGGGAGAACTCCATGAACAATGGTAATATGTCTTCTTCTTGCCCACCAGGATGCCAAATTTCACGTGGGGTGAAGCATATGCACCACCCTCAAACACATGTACATCATCTACAACACATGAATGAAGCTTCTTATGGTACAAGGGAAATGCACCCAACTAATTCACTCCCAATATCACCAGATGCTTCAGAGGCTACAAAGTCACGGCGGGGAAAACGAACAAAGGAGGAGAAGCCAATGTCATTGAGTAAAAAAGCATCAAAAACCCCCAAAAAGGTCAAAAAAGAGAACGATGACTTGAATAAGATGACATTTGACAAATCACCGGAGTGGAAAGGTGAGCAGGATATGGCTGGTGGAAGTGATGACCTTAACAACAAGCATTTGGTTGTGTCCAAGTCTGACTGGAAGGGTCAGGACTTGGGGCTGAACCATGTTGTGTATGATGAATCAACCATGCCACCACCAGTATGCTCCTGCACTGGAATACTGAGACAGTGCTACAAATGGGGAAATGGAGGTTGGCAGTCTTCTTGCTGTACAACTGTGTTGTCAATGTATCCATTACCAGCTGTGCCAAACAAAAGACATGCCCGAGTTGGTGGACGAAAAATGAGCGGAAGTGCTTTCAACAAGCTTCTGAGCAGACTTGCAGCAGAGGGGCATGATCTTTCAAACCCAGTTGATCTGAAGGACCACTGGGCCAAGCATGGTACAAACCGCTATATCACAATCAAGTAGATCAACAAACTTTAAAATGGGTTGAAAGCAGAGAGCAAATCGAAAGCTCGTAGATGTAATCAGGTTTGGACTGTAAATTTTTGTGCACCAGTTTAAATAAGGAAGTTTAATTCAGTGATGTACCGCCGTACTAAGTTAGTTAACTTTTAGTATCGAGTACTTTCAGGTCTTTTTAGCCTTATCGTTTGTGTCCTAGTCAATTGATGGTTGATTGTCATTTGTCAATGATCAATGTGTTAATCCAACTGAAAACACTTGCTAAAAGTCAAGGTTTTTCACTTTTTATGGTACTGGAATTGGGATGCCATTTTCCCGCTAAAAGAACCTTATGTAAAGTGCTTGTTCAGTCTGTAACTCATGTATAATTGCATGAATTTAAGTATATTAAGTTAATGGCATGGTTAGCCAGGTGCTTTAAGCTAATTGACCACGATTTTCTTTGTTTAACTTGCTCCTTTTTTTTTTTTAAATAACATTCACAACTCAACACACTTAGCAATTGAACTTAATGTGTAGTTTGTGCGCATCAAGGATATTTTGATGCAACTATGCTGTGGTCAATTTGCTCCTGTTTTGTTATGTTATTTTTGTTTTTTACGATATTGTTGCATTATTTTATGGGTAATGTTTGTATCATTCTCGTGGTGATAAGTGTTAGAATAATTTTGAAAATGACAAAGACATTTAATTTTTAAGACAATTTTGACAATTATCACAACCTAAATAATGTGAGTCAAATTTAAGAAAATGCTATTTTTAGAGCAATAAAAATTATTATTAGAAAAAATTATTTATTTTTTAAAAATATTTATTATTGTTCAAGCAATAAAACCATCATAAATTTATATAAATGCATTCTTTTACTTTATTCTTTCTGTTCTACAGTCTTGATCTTCTGTAATTAATTATTATGTTTAAAAATAACGACTAAACTCTAACTTGCTACTATTTTTAACAAGGGACATATATGTAAACAATAAATAAATAAAAATCAATAAAAGTAGCATGTTTGTCTATTTTCTAAATCTAAGGGTGTTTTTGTTATTTTTGAAAACTTAAGGAGTTTTCTAATCATTTTTCTTTTTCCATAATAATATAAAAATATTAATATTATATTTAACATAATTGCTTTATAGCTCAAGAAAATAATCATTAATATTAAATTTAATTCATTTTTTGTGTGGGATTGATGTTTAATCTTAAAAGTTCATTTTTAATATATTTTTTATAATTAATAAATTTTATAATCAAATATTTAATCTGTCAAATTATATTTTTTGTGAATTTTTATTTATTTATATGAATGGAGAAACAAAAAAATCTTAAAAATTCTAATAAACTATATAAAAAAACTATAATTTAAATTTCATTAATCATAATTGTATGTTATAACTATTATATATTATAAATTTGTGATAATTACAAATGATGTATTGAGATTTTATTACTTCTTACATAGTGGATGATGCATGATTTTTTTATGCTTTAATTGTATCGTATAAATTTTATTTTTATTTATTTACGGAGTTTTATTTTTAACTTTTTTAGGAAAAAGTAGGTTTATTTTTTTATAATGTAAATTAACATATGATTTTTTTATTGAGAACTTTAAAAATAAAAGAACGTTAATAACTATATCATTTATACATGAAAAAAAATTTATATATTAATATTAAATAATAAAGTAACTAATCAAAACCAACACCATCTATAAATTTGTGATATAAAATATTTTTCATGATATATTATTACATTGTTAAAATAATAATAATAATAATAAACATATTTAATAATATAATTTATTGTAAATTATTTTTCATTTATTATTGTACTAAAAGAGTATTATTTATTATTTTTCATTAATATTATTACGTTCTATAAATTTTAAGACAAAATAATTTATATATCTTATAATGATGACTTTTATCTTTAATTATTATATAATTTATTTAAGATACTTATTTTTTATAAAATAGGTAATAACTTTAATATATAAAATATTGTTATAATTATCTAAATTATAGTTATTTATATTAAGTAACATAAATAATAATTATTTTTTATATTAATTATTGTCTTATTTTTTATATCAATTAAATAAATGTTAAAATGTAATGATTAATAATTTTATCGATAAATCTAATTAATCATAAATAAATATTAAATTATTCAAATTTAATGTTCAATATTTTATTATTATTTAATTTTTTCTTAATTTTAAAAAATTATTAACTAATTTAAAATTTTATATTTTGATAACATATATACTAACTATTTAAATTATTTTATAATTTAGACGACTAATTAGATTTTTAACATCAATGCTCTCCAAAATGCTCCCTATTAAATAATATCAATTAAATAATAAATTATTTATAATTAAAATATTATCAGTTATCAAAATTACAGCTATTAATATTTTTTTATAGTTGTTAATCTTAAGTAAATTATCTTATTTTTTTATTAATTAAATAATAAACTCATACATACAAAATAAGTTAACGTAACTAATATAAATATAATAAAAATATATGCTAACTAGGCTTACACTACAAAAATTTTGGCATGGGCAACCGTGCAACTTAAATGACTAATTATTAATAATATCCAATTTTATAATGAAAACGATGATGATCATGATGATGATAATGATAATAATAATAATAATAATAATAATAGATTAACCAGCCCATCTAAAGTTAGTAATTTTTTAGACGAATTTATAATCTGACACAACTCACTTACAAGGTAGTTGAATCCGAGTTCTCCGAGAGAAACTTGAGTTTGTTTAATCGCGCGGTCCTCCTGTTAATTAAATTGGTTGTCAAAGGTTCTTTTATCTTATAAACCTACCATCTTTACCAACGTTTTCTTGGGCAATCTTATCTTCCAGTTCTTTTATCTCAGAAAATATTAAGCTGCCTCCATTTCCATCTGACCTTAAAGCTTTTTATAAGAGTGACTTTTAAGATTTCCATAATTATCTATTGGTGAGCTGATAGGGAAGAATACACGCTATTAAGCTTTGATGAGGATTCAACCATATCCACCTTGTACAAAAACTCTTCATTTCCTGCATGCACCGATGATGGTTAATTATTGCATGTCTGCTATGCCTGCACGTCAATACAATTTCACTTCTGCATTTCATCAGTTCCGAGGAGTTGCATTTATCTGATTGAGTCTATTGCAAACACTCTACTCCTTTATTCCTTCAGTTTTACCGTACTTCTTTGTCCTGCTCACTTTAATCATGATCTCCTCTTCATTTTCCTACTTTAATTGCAACTGCCTTTATCTCTTTTTTTGCTTAAGCTTTATTTTCTTTTATAATAATTTTAGAAACCTTACCTTCTGATGGAAAGTTTGATTTAAGAAAAAAGTCCAGACCTTTTCACTTTCTGGTTTATCAGTATCTCTTACTATGTCGATTTTCCTACTCTGAAACATCAGCTTTTTTATATTTTCTCCGTCCACTCCTTTGATTTTACTTTTCAAGCTTTTAGGCTTTGCTGCTATGACACTTGCGGAGATTATAACACTAACAGACAGAGACATAAGAAAATCATTTCCCCTTAATTTGAAGTGGATCCCCTTAATTTGTAAGAACAAGACTAGCTATCAAAGTCCCTAGAACTCTACCACACTAGGAAAATTAATCAAACATGGAGCTCAGAACAAAATCCCCATTTGAATACAACTCAGGTATGAATTTTGTAATATTTGTGGTATGATAACTCATGTGGCTGCCTAGTATACAATCAATGATGCTGCCTTTATAGCTCTTGATGATGGTTTCAAATCAATTTGTATGGTTCCTGGCTTAAAGCTAATCTCAGAAGAGGATTCTCTTGTGGCTGATTATCTAAAAGGTCTTACAAAAGGCTTCATCTCATGCCTATTCAAACATTCGTATAGAAACACCTTTTGAAAACTCAAATGATTGTAGCAAATTACTCAACCTTGAATCACGAAGGGTCACTCAGACAAGGAGTCTCATGACAAATTTGATGATGCAACTTAACATTTAGCTTTGGACATGCAAGGAATACTTCAAGCATGCAGACTAACAGAGATTCTGATATGGAAGATTTAAGCCTAAATCATAACCCAAGTCCAAAAGGAGAACTTAATGAACCTAATTACAGTTTCAACCATAACAACTCCCGAGCCTACCACGACCTTAATTGCAGATGCTGCTGCTTCTATTCCTAAGGTGACTTTTTTTGATAACAATGATGTTCCTGGCACAGGTGTTGAAACTGTAAGCATAAGAATTGATTTCTCAAAGCCTTTCATCAATGATCAACATGGTTCCTTTCTGCAATCCTTTCATGGAATGAATAATCAAACTGAACATGTTTTGGATTGGGTTAGTAACTAAACAGTCTCAAACACTATTGAAGACGTATCAGAACTCCAACAACCATTTCTCCATTCCCTACCATCTTACCAACGCAAGACACCTCCAATTTCAAACCAAGCTGGTAACCTTACCATTGCTTCTAAACAGATAAGAACTCCTAAACCAATCCATAAGATCGGTAGTGTTCATATTGAAGAAAGTAATATTAAAAAGTCTCAAAAGAATTTTACAAAGAACTCAAATTTGAAGGGAAAGGGAAAGAAAAGAAAAACGTCTGATGAAAACAAATTTGAAGCTAGGAAGAAACAAGTTATTGGACAACTTGCTACACCTTTTTTAACTTAGTATTCTACAAACTTCGGGTGGACATTATTATAAAGGGCCATTCCGTATATCCAATGAAACAACGGAATGATTTCATAAAATTGCTCAATGGTCTTTACATAATAATGAGGGATCCTTTTAAATTATATATATTTTAGTCCATATCTATAATTTGATTAATAGAGAGGTATATAAATAGTTCAATATTAATATTATAATAATTATTAGCCATTAAAAAAAATAGTCTGAATTTGGACTTAGGTGAGTTAAGTCAAAATAAAGGGAAAAGGGTTAATAGATATTGAAAAGATACGAAGTTAGTATTTATATAATCCCTCGAATTTTAAAAAATATTTTCTAACTCAATAATTAAAACGTAACAAAACATCAACTTTTAACAAAGGATTGCAAAAATACTTAATTAAAATTAGTCCATATCTTTAAAAAAAATAAAATAATTAAAACATTATTTTTTTACTACCAAATAATTAAAACGTAACAAAACATCAACTATTAACAAAGAAAAATTAAAATTTAATATAAAAATATTTAAAAAATCAACAATAATAAATATAATCTAACAAAAAAATATTTAAATATACATATTATATTTCAATTTTAAAAAATAAATATAAAAAATATTAAAATAAACATATTTACAATAAACATATTAAAACGAATATTTTATAATATTTATATTAACCATATTTTAAACATATCAAATTTTGATCTTATTTTATAAAAAATTGTTAAAATAACATCATTTATTTTTTAATTTTTAATTTTCCTCGAACTAAAAAGATTAGAAAACACTAATAGACTAAACACACTACAACTTATATAAAAAATACTTTAGTGATATTTTTCTCTATTAAAATGTCATAAAAATACTTAATTAAAATTAGAGTATTGTCATTATTATAAAAGAATTGAACTTACAAAATTCTAAGAATTTAAATAGCTTTAGGATAATTTTTAATATTTTAATAATTTATTACTTAATTGATTACAAATAAAAAAATTAAATAATTTTTCCAATAATTAAAAAATTAAAAAGTTAGTTAATTTTATCCATACAAAGTATAGATGAGCATGCAATATACTATGGATATAATCCACATTTATACACTAATTGAAGAGTTACGAATAATAGTAGTTAGTATAGATACTGATATTATTGATATGTATTTAGTTTTATTGTGTGCTTTAATTATCAATTACTTATTTAGGCTTCAACAAGATATTTACATACTTTCATTAAGTGAGACTTTAGCACTGACTTTGAGTAACCACAATATTTTTATTTTATATTAACAAATTTCAAACAATTTTGTTTAAATAGTGATGACATTTATTTAATTTTATAGAATATAATTAAAATATATTATAACAAACATTAAACATAAAGATTATTGCACAAATATATTATTTGTTTTTTAATTAATTTGTTACTCATCAAATCAAATGTTTGGCTTATTTTTTGTGTTAGGAAGAAGTATGATCAAGGGAATAAGCTAGGAGGGTCCATCCCCTTCCAGAGCAAAATTAGTCCAGAAGGCTATTGAAAGGTAATTTGAGAAGGTACGGGACTAGATGTTGATATTATGATAGTTCTATAATACAAAATTCAGAATCGTAAATGTTAGAAGTTGTGTCAGAATATAAATTGTCAGCATCCATAAGTAAGACAGGGATAACTGTAAAATAAAGTATTCTCATCATCCACACTTCCACAGCGCTTGCGGTAAAACATAAAATTACACATCACAAATGGCTAACACTAAAACCAATTTGAGCTGCCTTCAAATTCATTTATTAACAAAGAGCTATGAAACCGATTTAAATCATGATTAATTAAAAGCCTCAGACCGTCCTAGTTCTTGATTTTCAACACCAAATGCAAGTTTTAGATCTTGCAATTCAGCTTTATATCAAAGTTTTCATCATTGGCCATAATATCATGAATAAAAATACAAAGTTCATTCATCAAAATCCTATCAAAAAATTTAACAGTATTTTGGATAAACTTATGAAATACCGAAAGGAGTCAGATAATATACGATCTAAAATTTTCAAAACCAACATATAAAAAGAGAGAGTCAAATTAAACTAACTGATATAGTTAGAGAGGCATCAGATCTTCCTATTCAAGAAAAAAATCATAATACCCGTAATTTAAATCCGAGACTTCACCATTTCAAAGATTCGTCATTTGGCCTCATTTACTTTTCAAACGAGATTTCTAAGTATCTTTTCACCCCAAAAATCAAAAGGAATAGGACAAGAGAAGAACAGAGACTAACTTGACCTCAATAAATGTTAGCGAATCTATCATGTTCAGCTATAAGCAACCAGGTCGTATAGCAGAAGGCCAGTGACCAAGACAGCCGTTTGGATTTATAAATCTTTTATGAGTTAGGGTTTAACGAAGCACCTGACTTTATATTGTTTCACGACCCGGGCTTTCGTTGGATTCAAAAGCTGGGATTTTGATCGGACGGGTATGATTTGACGATGGTGCGATATAAAGAAATAGATTACGTATTTGAAACAGAAAGGAAAACACTTGGGGGCAAAACTCTTTTTTTTTTGGCTAATAATTTTTTTTAATTCATTTAGAAAAATAACAAATATTTAGTAAATTTTTTTATTTTTATTTTTTTTACCTATCTTGACTTATAATAAATAAGGGGTGATTAGTTTTTAGGTCATTTATTTTATATATTAGGACACTTAAAGTTACTTTATTAATAATGGAAGAAATTATATCATTAAAATTTCTCACATATTAAAAAACGAGGGTATTTAAGTGGGGTAAAACTGTATTTTTACGTATTTCTCTCTATTATAACGAACTATGACTAGAAGTTCTTTTATTTTTTATGTCAAGAAATGTATTTCTTACTTTACCTAACTAACAACAATCTATTTTTTTCCCTGTTCTAGTTGAAAATCATCAATACCTATTTTATAAAGGATTTCTTTGCTTACTTTCTATTATTAGTTTTTGTTGTGTTTTTAGTTTCTTGCTCTTGAATTTTTTTTATTTTTTATTTTTTGCTGAATATCATCAACGTTCATTTTGGTTTCTGTACTTTTTGTTATTGGGTAACTATTAAGGCAAAAAAAAAAAAAGATTGCCATTCTTTTAGAAATGACTTCAAATCGTGTTCTATTATGATTTCATTTTCGCTGTTTTTTTTAAATACCAATTACGTCATTTATCTTTTACTTCACCTATTAAAAATATATTATTTTAATCAACTTACGTTAAAGTTTAAAGAACTAAGTGACTTATGTATCCTATTTCTAAAGTTTTAGTGATCTATATATTTCATGCAATAGCTACGTGACCAAAATATCTAAATAATATAAAATAAATGATTAATATGCCCATAAACAAATATAATGATAATGGAATAAAAAAACAAACCTAGAGCGAAATTTCCAAAACTTTTTTCTAAGTTTTAAAAATAATAAAATAATAGTAGAGGGAAGACTAGTAAGAAAACTCATGACCATCATTTGTTTTCGTTGGTTTTGTTGAACCTTGACATCAGGACTAAAAGGCATCAAACTATTGAGCTCCTCATAAGTCTTTTTAAATTCCATAAAATAATTTATGAGTGACTCATCTTGTTTGTCTACACGGTAAAATGTTTTGCATACCTCATATATGCGAGAAATCCCTTACCAGAATATAAGAAATCCAAATAATCCATCAATTCCTTAACGAATTCACAATGATTAATCAAGTCAATTACATTATATTTTTTTAAACAAAAGTCTACTATTATACCTCATCGGGATGTCTTGTCAAGTGGTTAGTGAAAGCTCATTGAGATGATCAATGATAAATTGTGGCCATTATCCATGTCGAGGATGACTATTACCCTCACCAAGGTAGTTAGTCAGGTGTTAGTAAGGCTCGCAAAATTTGAATTTTTTTCTATAAATATCTCTTCATTTTCAATTTTGAAAATAAATTTAAAAATGTAGAGAAACTTTGTTAGTTTGTAAACTTGATTTTTTAAGAAAAATGGTTTTTTTTACTTCATTATCAACAAAAGTTTAGTATGACTCTATACGAACGATAAATTAAGTGATTTGTGAAAAAAATATTTGGATGAGTTTAATTAAAATTAAATTAAATACTAAAAAATAGTTTATTTAGGTACATATGTATGATATTTTCCTTAACCTTAGGTTGTTCACTAAACTTAGCCATTGGTCATCATACCACATCATATGGTGGTGGATCTCTAAAGGAGAGCTAGATTGACTTAGATCACATCTATTGTAGAGACAATAGAAGAGGTAACTTAAGCGGAGTTAAGTCTAGTGTAGATTTTAAAATTTAGAAAATTGACCTATTTGGATTGGTTAGTGGTTTTTATTTTATAACTGATAAAAATTGAATTAGTTTTTACATTTTAATTTTATTTATTTTATAATATTTATACATATTAATTAATATATTTTAGATTTTTATTATTTTCATTTTTCTTAAACTTTAATTTCTAAACTTAACCATGTCTATACAATTAATGAAAATAAATGATTTTTTAATAAACATTTTTTTTTTCATTTTAGGAGAGGAATAAAATCATGTTTTAGAAAATTTTGTGTAGTAAGTTTGCACGAAGTTTCTTTTCTTATTTGTTTTCAAATTTTAACCATTTTAAAAATCTTTACTATTGTGCTTTAATCTATGGATTTAGAGATTGATGTATATTTTGAAGTTTTTTTAAGTAACTTAAATTTTAAACCTAAGATTATTCTTAGTTTTAGATTTTGCTTCGTAAAGTAATTTCGATAAAAAAATTAAAAATTTAAAAATTTTAAGCCAATCGCCCTCAAAGTGACCTTACAGGTGAGCTTGAAGGTTGTTCTTTTAGGGAGTCATAAGTGTATAAAGGTTTTAGTTTTTTTTAATTATCAAAGTAAATATAATTTATAAAATAGATCAATAACTAATTAAATCGATTGCCTCCACCACTAGCCATTTCATTATTAAGTGAAGCATTCAAATATAATTATTTGTTTACTAAAGACCTAGGCACTTTATTCTTATTTATTTTAAGATTGATAAGTTTAGTTAAGATTATATCTTTTTAAGGATAAAATCAAATTTTTCTTAAAGGTAACTTTCATTTTTTTTATAATACACTTAAAAATAACATTAAAAACTCAAAAAACATGTTCTTTCATGTCTTTATTCCTAAATATAAATAATTTTTTAGTCATTTGAGTCTTTATTTTTCTTTATTAATTTGTAAATTCAAACATATTCTCAGTTAAAAGTAAAATTTGTAATACTTCTATAAATAAATTAGAGATATATGAATAGAATGAGATAAAAAAAATTGAGATGATAAAAAATGTTGGAAAAAGATGAATATTTATTAAAAAATTAGTAAAGTCTTGTCCCACATTTCCTTTTTATATTATTTAAAAGATGAATGTTATATATATATATATATATTTTTTTTTTCTCAGAAAAACAATCGTTATTTTATTTTACTCAGAATATGGTCGTTGTTTTATTTTACTTAAAATATAACTGTTAAATGACCGTTACTCATCTTTACTCAGAAAATGGTCGTTACTCGTCTTAACTCAGATAATGGTTGTTACTTGTCTTAACTCAGAAAATGGTCATTACTCATCTTTACTCAGAAAATGACTGTTATTCTTCATTACTCAAAATGATTGTTACGCTCTTTATCCCCAGACATTACCGTTATTATCATAATGGCCACACAGTTTCTAAAACCTATAAATAGAGGGCCTCAGCTCTCAGTTTCAAATCAACAATCTGCAAACTCATCTAACTAAGAAAAACAATTCTCTCTGCAATTCTAAGTAACTTTTCAGTTTTCTAAGTAACAAATTTTCCACGTGTAGCATTCTGGTCTTCATTAGTACAGTAAAGTTTCGAGACAAAGAAAATGATTTTAGGCTGTTTTATCCTGGGGACGACGGGACTGTGTTTGCTTGCACAAATTTGGACAGAGTCGCGAAACATCTTAAAGAGAGCAACCAAGTTTGTGACTCAACTCAAGCAGTTCATTTCAGGTTATCGATAATATTGTTCCAATACTGTTTTAACATACTTGTATCAACAATTTTAAGACGTATTCTATCTGCCATGACTACTGAAATGCTAACTATTGATCTCAACAAACCATTCTGTTTTAAGGGATTACACTTTAAAAGATGGAGACAAAAAATGTTATTTTTCTTAACCATGAAAAAATTCGTTTATGCTCTTACTACTGAAAAATCAATACAATCTAATCCTTCTACTAAAGTTGCAACTAAGGATTTAGACACTTGGATGCAAAATTATTTTATTCTTAATGGTTTAGCTGATGAATTGTATGATTGTTATAACTTTGATAAGTCTGCTAAAGAAATTTCGGAAGCACTTCAAAAGAAGTATGACACTGAGGAAGCTGGAACTAAGAAGTATGTTGTTAGTAGATACATGAAGTTTCAAATGATTGATGACAAATCAATGGAAGCTCAATCACATGAACTGCAGAAGATAGCACACGAAATAACTTCTGAAGGTATGACTTTAGATGAACAATTTCAAGTAGCTGTTATTATAGATAAATTACCCCCTGCTTGGAAAGATTTTAAGAATACACTTAGGCATAAAACTAAGGAATTTTCTTTAGAAAATCTTATAACCCGTTTAAGAATAGAAGAAGAAGCCCGAAAACAAGACCAAAGAGATGAAGTACTCGTAGTCTCAAATAACAGTACCAATAAGAAACCCTCATTTGCAATTCTGAAACCTAAAGGTAGAAATATGAAAACTCAGAATCATAATAATAACCAAAACTGTAACCACCAAAATAGAAATAGAAATTATCCTCCCTAGAATGGACCTCAACCCCTTTATGGAATAACACATTCATGTGTTATAATTGTAACAGATCTGGCCACTTGGCTAGGAACTACCAGAACATGAATCGTCCCGCCCCACAGGCAAACCTTACCAAATATCAACTTATTGCTATGATATCTGAAGTCAATTTTGTTAGTGGATCCGAGGGGTGGTGGGTGGACACCGGTGCTTCTCGCCATGTCTGCTATGATCAAGACATGTTCAAGTCCTATTCTGATTCTGAGGATAAGAAAGTGCTGCTGGGCAACTCCTACTCCACTAAAGTTGCTGGTACTAGTGAGGTGGTATTGAAGTTTACCTCTAGAAAGACTGTCATCTTGAAGGGTGTCCTGCATACTCTAGAGATGAGAAAGAACTTAGTTTCAGGCTATCTTCTTAACAAAGCTGAGTTTACTCAAACTATAAGGACTGATTTATATACTATAACTAAAAATAATATATTTGTTGGGAAAGGGTAGGCCACTGATGGCATGTTTAAATTAAATGTTGAAATCAATAAAACCTCTTCTTTTGCTTATATGTTGAGTTCTTTTAATATTTGGCATGCTAGACTTTGTCATGTTAATAAACACATAATCAAGAACATGAGTACCTTAGAACTAATTCCTAAACTATCTTTGAATAATTTTGAAAAATGTGATTTTTGTAGTCAAGCTAAAATAACCAAAACTTCACATAAGTCAGTAGTTAGAGAATCTTAACCTTTAGAATTAATACACTTTGACATATGTGAACTTGATAGAAATTTAACAAGAAATGGAAAATGCTATTTTATAACTTTTATATACAACTGTTTAGATTACACTTATATATATCTAATGAAAAATAAAAGTGAAGCATTTGACATGTTTAAAATATTTATAACTGAGATTGAAAATCAATTTAACAGAAAAATAAAAAGGTTTCGACGTGATAGAGACACTGAATATGATTCCAATATTTTCAATGATTTTTATAAAACTCGTAGAATCATTCATGAAAAAAACTGCATCTTATTCTCTTAAAATGAATGGCAAAGTTGAAAGAAAAAATAAAATTTTTACTGAATCAGTTATTGCAATTTTATTAAACTCTGGTACTGCTTCCTATTGGTGGAGGGAAATTTTATTAATTGTTTGCTATGTGCTAAATAGAGTGCCTAAATTTACTAGTAAAATTTCACCATATGAAATTTTGAAAAATAAGAAACTTAACTTATTTTAAAACTTGTGGTTCTAAATCTACTAGTAAAATTTCACCATTTGAAATTTTAAAAAATAATAAACTTAACTTACTTTAAAACTTGGGTTGTTTAGTCTATCTTAGGATCCCTGATCCTTAAAAGAAATAAACTTACTAGTAGAACATACGAATGCGTATTCATAGGATATGATGTAAATAGTAAAGCTTATAAATTTTATGACTTATATGATCATAGTTATAGAATCAAATGATGTTGACTACTATGAACATAGGTTTCCATTTAAATTGAAGAATAATGGAGGCTCGTCTTCTAGTAGTTTACCCATAACTAGAACTAATGAACAAAATGAGGAATTAGATACTAAAATTAGGAGAAGTAAACGACCTCGAACCCTTAAGAACTTTGGGTTTGATTTTTATGCTTATACTTTAGAAGAAGATCCCCAAACTCTTCAAAACACCCTATCTTCTTTAGATGCCAACTTATGGGAAAAATCCATAAATGATGAAATAGACTCTCATGAGTATAATAGAACTTGACATTTAGTTGACTTACCTCCTAGTTGTAAAACCATAAGATGTAAATGGATACTAAAGAAGAAATTAAAACTTAATGGTACTATTGAAAAGTATAAAGCTCATCTTGTAGTCAAAGGATATAAGCATAGGGAAAATGTAGATTTCTTTGATACCTTTTCACCAATCACACTAATAAATTTCATGTGTACTTTTCTCTCTTGATGCTATCCATGATTTAGTAGTGCACTAAATGGATGTCAAAACTGCTTTCTTAAATGGTGACTTAGAAGAAGAGATTTATATGGACCAACTTGAGGGCATTGTTATCCCAGGTCAAGAAAATAAAGTTTGTAAACTATATAAATATTTGTATGGTCTAAAACAAGCACCTAAGAAAGTCTTGCAAAATTTGATAATATAGTTATCCCAT
Source organism: Hippophae gyantsensis (assembly GCA_030763125.1). Lineage (NCBI taxonomy): Eukaryota > Viridiplantae > Streptophyta > Magnoliopsida > Rosales > Elaeagnaceae > Hippophae > Hippophae gyantsensis. Next base: position 23,172,206 of record CM061035.1, on the reverse strand, counting down.
ATGAATTCAAAATGAATGAAAGTGATAAATGCATTTATTATAAATCAAAAAATGACATTTACACTATTATATGTTTATATGTGGATGACATGATTACTTTTGTGTCAAATTTTCATGTTAATGTAAACATTTTGTTATGTGCTAACTTTGATATGAAAGACCTCGGAGAAGCGATTCCAAGTAATAAACAATATTGGCTTAATCTACGATGAAGTTTGAAATGATAGCACTAGCTACTGGTAGTGAAGAAGTAGGCTAGTTAAGAATCTGTTAGTTGAGATCCCTTTATGGGAAAGATCGATACCAACTATCCTGATCCACTACGATAGTACTACTACTATTGCAAAGATTTAGAACCGTTATTACAACGACAAGAGACGATAGATACACAATACTGTTAGAGAATTTCTCTCTACAGGAGCTGTAAGAATGGATCATATATGTACTGATGAAAATTTGGCTAATCCTTTGACGAAAGGATTAACAAGAGAGAAGGTTTTCAAAAACCTCGAAAGGAATGTGACTGATGCCTTTAGAATGAAGAGTCACGCATGATGGTAACCCAACTTATAGACTGGAGATCCCAAGAAATAAGTTCAATGGATAATAACAAGTCATGAAGTGATATGAGATGAATAATGCTATTATGAAGTCTCATTTATATTGTTAGAAGCACGAAGTCCTAAAGCGACAGAAAGGATGAGTTAATTATTAAACTCTTAATGAGTTCTATACTCTATGTGGAGTGGAGTACGTAGCTACATGATTACTCCTGATAGACTCACCTATGTGAATGTGGAAGTGTGGCCGCTTCCTATGAAAATTTTGGGCAAAATTTACTAGAGCATTCACTATACTGGGATACACGTGCGGCCGTAAAGCACGGGTTTTTCGAACTACATCTTGGAAAGGTTGTGTGTGTGATGATTGTTAGAGATATAGTTCAAAACTACTAGTTACTCTAGTATATTCTAAAACATCAATACTATGCAAAAGTTCAAGTTGATAAACACCTTTTTGCTTATGCATAATCTTATATTTTTAATTAATTGGTTGCTCAATGAAAATTATTTTTATATAAAATTCAAGTGGGAGATTGTTGGAAAAAGATGAATGTTTATTAAAAAATTAGTAGAACCTTGTCCCACATTGCCTTTTTACACTACTTAAAAATGTATAAATAATAAAAAGTTGGCTATTGGGATTAGGCCCCAAGGGGTACCTACTTTTGTGGAAGGGGAGAGGACCTAGGTAAATGTGATACCACGCGCGTGCGCAGCCGCTGCAGCCGTCCATCCGACCGACCGGTCATATCGTGCCAAGTTGAGTCCGAGTGTGTGTGTGTGTGAGGTGAGGTGGAATTTTATTTTTTGGAAAAAAAAATCAAAAATTTTTCCACTCAAAAAATGGTTGTTATATATATATATTTTCTTTCAAAAAACAACCGTTATTTTCTTTTACTCAGAATATAACCGTTAAATGGCCGTTACTCGTCTTTACTCAGAAAATGGTCGTTACTCGTCTTAACTCAGAAAATGACTGTTACTCGTCTTTACTCAGAAAATGATTGTTACTCTTCATTACTCAGAATGAATGTTACGCTCTCCATCCATAGACATTACCGTTATTATCATAATGGTCACACAGTTTCTAAAACCTATAAATAGAGGGCCTCAGCTCTCAGTTTTGACACAACAATATGCAAACTCATCTCATTAAGAAAAACAATTCTCTCTGCAATTCTAAGTAACTTTTCAATTTTCCGAGCAACAAATTTTTCAGATGTAACATTTCGGTTTTCATCAATGCAGTGAAGTTCCGAGATAGAGAAAACGATTCTGGGCTGTTTTATCCTGGGGATGACGGGGCTGTGTTTACTTGCCCAAATTTAGAGAGAGTCTCGAAACGTCTTAAAGAAAACGACCTAGTTTGCGACTCAACCCAAACAGTTCATTTCAAGTTATCGGTAATATTGTTCCAATATTGTTTTAAAATACTTGTATCAACAAAAAAAAAACAAGAAGATAGAAAAGAGTAAGATAAATTGAGATGACTGAGAGAAATATTGTATTTTTTAAAGAAGAGATGATTTTTAGTTTTTAATTTTATTTTTTAAAAAATAAAATTCAATAAAAAATTAGACTTCATTAACTCTATTTAAAAGTTTTAAACCTGTTAACTTAAAAAAGAGTTATTATAAAACAAAAATAATAATAAAAGCCCGAATTATTGCCTAAGACATGGACTTTATTTTGGGCTAAATGCAGTTGCCCAATATAAAAGACTACTTTATTCGGCCTACCAAGAACCAACCCACATTGTTTGCACAACAAAGCGGTAGTCATAGAAAAGACGGCAAAGGATGCGTCTATTATACAGGCTGAGGCTGACTAGATAGTAGATAGACTCGTATTTATCGCAACTTAAATTTTTATTTATTATTTTTTTTCCTTTTCTTCTCATGAAAGGCTAGCCTATTTTAGCTAGATCGAATACGGGAAGAGATTTTAACCATAATTAATTGGTAATATTACAAATAATTATTTTTAGGAATTTTTTTTATTTAAAATCTTGTGGCATTATTTAGTTGATTGATAAATTTGAACTTTGCTTTTTTATTTAAAAAAAAACATTTATATTTTGCCACCGAGATGTTATCTAAAAAAGAAATAAAAAAAAACTCTTATTTTTATTAAGATTTGGCACACAATTTATATTTATGAAGAAAAGTCTTTATCATCATATTATTAAATTAAATTATTGACGTGTATAACTTAAAGTTATTTTCTTTTTCTTTTTCTTTCACAGAAAAGAGAGTATAACTTTGAAGTAGTTGATTCTAAAGTCATTATCAATCAAAAAGATGAAATAACTAATGCTGTTATTGATAACCCATTTACATAAAATATAGTCAAGCTCCAATCTTGAATTTCTTTGCTTTTGCTTGTATTGTAGGGAAATCTTAACCTACAAGCTCCAACCTTTTCACAAGCAATCAATAGTAACTTATTAACAAGTAGCCAAATAGGTACCTATAACAATTATACAAATTAAATATCAAAATTATGTGACTTATTATATTGTTTAAAGGACAAACAAAATAATTAGGAAAGATTCACCACCAATTTATACATATTTCAAATTATATCAATAGTGTATAGAAAAGGGTAAAGACATTCTAGAGGTTTTAAATAAATAACTTTTATTAGGTAAGAAATCACGTTAAAAATAAGAGCTTATCTATTCGAAATCTATAAATTTAAGTAAAAATTATATATTTTGGGAAAATCTATTAAGAATAGTGATTTTTTCATATATAAAATTTTAGTTATTAAAAGATATAATAATTATCATTATTATTATAATATATTAGGTATATAATTTATAATAATATACATATCATATCTTTTATTAAGAATCTGATTGATAATTAATATTACTAATTTACTATTAATAAGTTTAAATATTTTTTAACATAATTTGAATCTACAAACACAAGTTTTAGAAAACACAAACACAAGTTTAATAACATTCAAGAAATTTAAATGAACATTATTACAGAATAAAAACAAAAGTTTTAGAAAACACAAACACATACAAAATTATTGAATTCATTATCAATTTAGCATAAAAGTACATATATATTATTATTCATCTTGTGAGTAAAATTAAGCATGGAATTGCCCCCACAGAGACCCTAAAGACAAACTGAAACTGGAAAGAAAGAAAAAAAAAGAAGAAGACAAGCTTTGTCCAAAAAAAAAAGAAAAAAAGACGACCCTAAGACAAGCCGGTAATAAAGGCTGAGAGTCAGAGACACCAAATTGAAATACCCAAAAAACGCGTATGTGATGTTCACGCGTTGCCCATCCGAGAAAAATAATGGTGATTATCTCCTTAATTTGATCGAAAGATTGTTTTTTTAATTAAGCATTTAATTTATATTAATTATTATTTATTTAAAATAATTATAAAATTATAAAAAATAACATTCTTAAAATTTAAAACATAAAAATAATATTAAATCATATTAAATAAAATTGAGTTAAATTTCATTAAATAATTAACAAATTTAAATAATATTTAAAATAAAATAATATATTAAATTTTTATAACAATAAAAAAACATAAATAATAATAATTTGGTTGAAAATTTTAAGACTTTAATTTTGATATTAAAAAAATATATATATTAAGATCATTTATTATATTTTACAAAAATAATTTATATAATAATTTATAATAATATTAAATAACTTCTAATTAAATTTTCTTTAAATTTAATATTGAAAGATAAGAAAATCATGTTACTTAATTAAATTTAAGAGTATATATATGAGATATTTTTTATTTATTAGTAACATTTTTTTATTACTTATTTTCTAGCGCACATTGGGGCGGACATTTGCCTTCTACTTGGACAAGTTTTGAGTTGTCTTTTGTAAAGAATTTCTTTTTAGCGATTTCACCGCCACAGGACCTGGCATTTCTTAGATTGATTTCCCTGTGCGAAACTCTACCAGTATTTTGACTCAGAAACTAGGGTTTATATTCAGGTATATCAGTTTTTATTTTATCTTCTTTTGCTGTCTTAATAATATATATATATATTTTGTCTGATTTCAATTATTCATGTATCAATATTGTTAGAGTTTAAACTGTTTAACGATAGTGTGAGATAGAAAGAAGCTGGAAAGTTGAGTTTTTTTGTTTGTTTGACTAATGATGATGGTTGTGGTTTTTGGTAGTGGGTTTAACTAGAGGAAAGGAAATGGAGGGCTGTGGAGAAACTGGTACTGCTACACATAGGCATAATTCGAATTTTGGTTCGTTTCAGAGACCAAATAATCAATTAGATGTGCCCATTTTTGGATCTTCACAAATGGGTGGACATATGCGTCCATTTTCTTCAAATTTGAGTCCTGAGAATGCTAAGAGACCTGGAATACCACCGTCTCATCCCAACAATCCACGTACTTCGTTGCCTTATTCTCAGTTTATGGGGTCTGGAATGGGTAATTGGCAAATGAGTTCTCAAAATTTGAGTCCTGGTGCTTCACATACCAGGTCTTTGTCTCAACCTTCGTTTTTCTCGCTTGATTGTTTGCCGCCATTGGGTCCTTTGCCTTCTCGTGAGACCTCAGGATCCTCTGTTTCTGACTCGGTTTCAAATGAGGTTTCTATGGAGGATAGTGCTGCTAATTCTCATGCTTCTTCGATTCCTTCGCCTGATACCCGAGGTAGAGCGGGTCTTCCTCCTCGAAGAGGACATAGGCGATCTAACAGTGATATTCCTTTAGGATTCTCTGCTATGATTCAGTCAACACCTCAGTTGATTCCTATTGGAAGCAAGGGAATTTTTGATGGGTCTGTTTCTGGAAGACAAAAGCCAATTCAGTTGGTCAGAGAGGGATCAAATGGGGATAGGAATTTTAGCAGCAATCCTGATGTTAAGATTGAGAGGAAATCTGAGGGGGAGGTTGTTGATGACTTGATTAATTCTTACATGAACTTTGACAACATTGACAAGGTAAACTCGTCTGGTACTGAGGATAAAGATTTTGATAGTAGAGCTAGTGGCTCAAAGACAAATGGATGTGAAAGCAGCGATAATGAAGTTGAGAGTGGTTTAAATGGAAATTTAAACAGTATTCAGGGTTCAAGTTCAGGTTTTGGAAATGAGAGGAAGGAAGGACTTAAGAGGAGTGCTGGTGAAGATATTGCACCAACTACCAGACACCATAGAAGTGTTTCAATGGATAGTTATATGGGAAGTTTGAATTTCGATCCTGAATCATTGAAGTCCCCTCTCACCGGAACCCATAGTGGTCAGCAATCACCTTGCAGTTCATTGGATGGGGCCCCTACAAAGTTGGGACTGGAGTTACTGAGTGGTGACTTTAGTGCAGCTGAGGTTAAAAAGATTATGGAAAGTGAAAAACTCATGGAGGTAGCGATGTCAGATCCCAAGCGTGCCAAGAGGTGTGTATCCCCCTCCCCCCTCCCCTCTTTATCTAAACTTATTGAAGCAATATATACGTCATTAAGTAACTTTTATCTTGTTTATTTAATTAGGATTTTGGCTAATCGTCAATCAGCTGCTCGCTCTAAGGAGCGAAGGTCACGATATATTTCTGAGTTGGAACACAAGGTTCAAACATTGCAGACAGAAGCAACTACTTTGTCTGCTCAGGTTACCAAGTTTCAGGTGAATATTCAGCATTTTAAAGTGCTGATTTTTTTTTGTTATTATTGTCGTTATAGTTTTCTGATTTGTTTTATGTATCTGTATCCAGAGAGATTCTGCAGGACTTACAAATCAAAACAATGAGTTGAAATTTCGTCTTCAAGCCTTGGAGCAGCAGGCCCAATTGAAAGATGGTAATTTGTTCCTTCTGCTATCATTTGTGCTAGAATTAATTTCTTCACTAAGTTTGCATGTTGAAATTTCTATAAAATATGTAGTAAGGCATGTGATATTTTTATTGAACAAGAGAGCTCTTTCTGATTCCGTTCTTTGCTTTAATAATTAATTTACTGCTACATGGTTTTTGGTTCAACAATGTTTCTACTTGATTTTCTGGTAATTTTCTCCCTATTTTGAATAACAAGTTATGCAGGCTCTTTCATTCTTCATTTAGCCACATCAATCTGAAAAACCTTGAATCACAATTTCTCTACACGGTTCATTGTTTAGAAACCTAGTTTTTGAGGCATGATTATTCACTTTTGTGTCTAATTGAATAAGAAATATACCGATTCAGTCATTCAGACAGCTGAAGGCAGGATAGTGTTTGATTTTATTCAAATATTGTTTCTAAAGTTTGCTCATCAGTCCCTTTTTCATTGTCAAAAATATCAATGAGCATCTGTGGGGTAGGTGCTTAACTCTATGATTCAGTACTTCCATAGTAGATGATCATAGTTTGCTCTTGGATCTACCACGGAACTCTATAGCTATAGGTATCCATTACTTTTTCATTATGCAAAATGTTTTGGAAATTTTCCTTGAGATTAGGACATATTTTCTATTAGTCAGAAAGGAACAAGAATAATCTTGGATTACTTTTTGAAAAAAAATCGAAACAGAATTATTTGGGGTTAATAATGCTATTCCGATCAGAATAATTGTGAAGAAATAGTGATAGTAAATATAAAGAAGATAATCTTTCACCCCATACGAACTCAATATATGTTTATGGGACTCTATGTATTAAAAAGTGGTAATATCCCAGACATTTGTGCAAATAGGAATAAACCATGTAATTATCAAAATGGAAAAATTGATGATAGTAGCTATAATTTTGAGGTACAATTTTTTGCCCATTATGGACAGTAGTTTTCATATATTGGAGTATTTTCATGTATGCTCTGAATTTCCTTTTATTAGCATTAGAATTCATTTGTATATAAAGGTTATGTATTCACTTGTTCCTTTTCATTTCACAGCTTTGAATGAAGCATTGACGGCAGAAGTCCAGCGTTTAAAGCTTGCAGCTGCAGAGATGGGTGTAGAAGGCCATCTTTCAAACCGCATGGCTCAACAGCTTTCAATCAATCCACAAATGTACCAGTTGCAGCAGCACCACCAGCAGACCGCTCACTTCAATCTTTATCATTTGCAACAACACCACCCCGGACAACACGCTCAACAATCAGAGACATTGCATTCTCAGCAAAATGAATCATCTTCCATGAACACGAATGGAAATTCTGCTGAGCATGAGTCGAGCCAATAATTTGGCCAACTGAACCTTTATTCATATTTGCACAGTGCGCAAACTTCTTTTGAAATAACAATACTAAGAGTATATAAGTTTCTAAATCCATTTCCATATAACATAGAATCGTTTACTATTTTTACTCATTATTCTTTTTGTTCCTTAGACACAAAGTCAAGTCGAAGTCGAAGTACCTACTCTTTATTTAGTATCTCGTAGGAAACATTTTAAGAGTGCATGTACTCTTGTGTTAAACTTTCATAATTGTATGAGTGAATGTTGCTTATGTAGCCATTGATGTTTCCATGGTTGTTTTTATCGCATTAAAACTACCTTTTCAGGGTAATTTATTTGCTTACTCTTTTCTAAATTCAATATAGAGCTTTAAATGTTACTAGAAATATCCTTGGAAGTCTTTAATAAATTGAATATGAGAAGCCTTGCATAACATTTTCTTTTTATCCCAGACAAAGATGAACTGAACCTCTTTTATTAATCTTATTCTAATATGGACACACACTCTGTATTTTTTCTTTTATACATATGGGATGGGAATTGTAGAAAGGGGTTAAACTAACTTATTTTCCTTCAATATTTTTTTCGCAATTTCTTGCGATAGAGACTCCCTAATCATATTTAAGCATTCAGCTTTTTGTCAAAAGGCCCGATTGTCCATAACGTGTAATGAATAAAGGGAATATTACATCTTTGAAGGATTATTTTCATTTTTAATCTTAATAATAAACACGTATTTAAAAATATTTTTCTTTAATATATGTTTTGAAAATCAAAAAGATAATTGGAGTTCTAACAACTCTTATGACGGGCGGTCACATAAGCGCTCACAAACAATGATTTGCTTGCAATAATAATAATAATAATAAATAGGTGTTTAAATGATTCATTTTTGAACCCTTATTTAATTTTATGTATAAAATTACTATGTTAAAAAATAAAGAGACCTAATAATATTCACACTTCATAAATAAAGAGTAGTGTAATGGGGATGAAACATCTTATCCCTAAGAATAAGAGAACTAATAATATTCGCACTTCATGACAACATCTACACATCTTACACAAAAATCCATTTCGTCGTCATTTATCTCAATAGGCCTCATTCTACTCTATATCAAAAGCCTAGCAATCCACCTTGCAACGAGGTCCACTTGTTCGAAAACATTAAAAAGCTAGAATATAAATATATACTATACTCTTATACAATAAAATAATGAAATATAAATAAGAAAATTCTATTTTTAATTTTTAATTTTTAATTTAATAATATTATTATAAATTTGAATTCTTATTAATTCTAAATAACTTTTTTATATAATTGAAATAAGATTAGGATTGATTCTAATCGAATTTAAAATCTTAACAATTTGTCATGAAGTGTTTATTATCGTAAACTCTTGCAGGTAGCAATCATTCATCAAAAAGTTTACATCAGTACCATATGATACGTACGAGGATGAACACTTTTCAATTTTTAGTAAAAACATTTTTATGGATAAAAGATCTTAGAGGTCATATGACTTTCAATAAAAGTGCATAAACCTCCTATAGTTATTAATTTGATACATAAAATCTTATAACTTTTAAAAAAAGTGCACATTGATCATAAATTAACAATTCATCATTTTTTTTAAAATAGTGACGTGTCAATCACATTTTAACTGACATTTTTAGAAATATAAATTAATAAAAAAACTTCATAATCTCAATAAAATTCAAAGTTTAATGGTTAATTTAGAATCTATATGCACCTTTTGTGAAAGTTATAAAATTTTTGTGTAACAATTTGATAATTATAAGATTTTTGTGTACTTTTATCGAAAGTTACATGACTCCTACTATCCTTAAGCTCTTTTTTATCAAAAAGTATACATCATTTTTTTTAGTAAATTAATTACTTAACTATTACATACATGTTAATCCCACTGATATAAGCACAATGTATCATGTGTTATTATGTTATATTTAGCATAAAATTGAATATAAGGTTATCTTTGTTATTTGTTTGTCTCTCTTTTTATGAACAATTTAAATATCTATCTTACTCCTAGGAGATATGAAAAAGAGGTTAAAGATATTACTACAAATTCAAGCTTTTAAGTCGGTTAGATGAACCGACTTAAAATGAGGAGACTTAAAATTTAAAATCAGTTCACATGTTGAATCAACTTTGAATTCAAAGTCGGTTCAGTAAGTGAACCTACTTTAAATTTTATATTTTGTAGCATATTTTGCATATTTTCTACTATCCCCACTATCTAATTTCAATCACATAATAGCAAAAAAAATCAAAATATGTATAAAAGAGTTTTTAAATAGTACAAATTATTGAAAAATTAAATATTAATTAATTACTTGTGAATTAAATTTATTATAAAAAAATAATTTATATACAATACATATATATATATATTTAACTTAAATTACAAATAAAGTGATAACGCCTCTTTTGTCATAGATTTTGTGATATTTTTACTTTATTTTAGAGAGAAGAAGCTTGGTTTGTTACTTAGAATCACCAACAATGTCTCATTCATAATGACTAGAGAACTCTTCGATGAGATGAGATGGAGTTTGGGCAGAAAATAGGTCTAAATAATAATTCATTTCCCTAAACATCCATCAAATAAGCCCAAACTTCAGAGACCCAAGAATATAGAAATTAAAGCATTAAAAAAATTACCATGGTGTTGTCTTTCGCTATTCAATATCATTAAATTCTTCTTGTGATGTAATAATTTGAAGCATGTATTATGCCCATTCTTCTCGTAAATCCTCAAAAAATTGCATATCATAGTTGAATTTGTTCCAATCAAAGAACTACATTTATTTAAATTCAAAATAAGAATGTAATATCATGAATTCACAAAATAACTTATATATGTTAAAAAAAGTATATTAGTAAAAAAAATTACGACATCTTTAATTAGAATGTTGATATTTGAGGTGATTTCGCTCATAAATTTTATGACAAAGTAATCACACATGATTCCATCATTTTGTTGTGGAACCTACAAAAAACAAGTGTACATGGTTTTCCATATTCCAACATCTTTATTATTCAATAGTAAAATTCTTTAAATTATCAACTCCAGGTTGTTTCGATCATGAGATCAATTATGTTAACATCATGAATTTTCTTTTCATACATAACCAGGGAGGAATGTTGTATGTTACCATAATTATTGGCCAAGAGCTATATCTATTACTAAGGGAACTGTGTTGATTAATTTCATTAGCAGAAATGGCAAGACGAATATTGAACGGATCAGATGCAAATTGAAGGAATAAATTATTTACTATTTTCCAATTTAGAGAATCATAAGGATGACGTAGCATCCCATCATTAGCTCTATTATTTGAATGCTAAGTCAACATCTTTGATGTCTCTTTACTTTTGAACAACTTTTGAAAGCAAGGAATTGGAGGAAAGTACCAAAGAACCTTTGTGGGCATGCCTTTCTTAGGTGTTGGTCTCATTTATAACATGCTTCTATCTCGATTATTTACACACTAGGCAATCATCTAATGTCTTATATTCTTTTCTATAAAGAATGCAATCATTTGGAAAAGCATGAATCTTATGATATTTCATGCCAAATCGACTAAGATATTTCTTCACTTCATATATTGAAGATGACAATTCATTACCCTCAGGAAACATATCTATTAGTACATTTAGTAATTCTGTGAATCCCTTGTTAGGAAAACCATTTTTTGCCTTCACATTATACAAATGAATCAATCCCAACATTTTAGTATATTTCTTGCACTCTAGATACAACGATTTTTTTACATCTTCTAGAAGTTTTTTAAAGGTTTATGGATCATCCTCATATAGTTAATCTTAAACAACATGAAACATACTTTCTGTTTGTACATTCTGATAAGATGTATATAATCTACTCACATTATATTCTTATATATCTCTTCCCCATGAGTATTATAAATAGTTTTTTTATGATAATACCAACATTTATAAGTCAAAAGAATACCACTACGAATAAGGTGATACTTAACCTCGCCAACATCATGAAATTTTTCATTTCTACATTTAACACATGAACTTTGAATCATACTAATTTCATTATTATTATTTCTACGAGCAAATTTCAATAAATTTTCAACTCCAAAAATATAGTCTTGCTTAATTTTACATTTTGACATCCAATATTTGTTCATTTTCTATTAATGACATTAAGCATATTAAATATGCATCCAACCAATATATTTCAAATATTATTATATATGAATTCCCTAATTATTAGAATATCTATCAAAACATCATATAAAAATAAATACATAAAAACCAAACAATTAATAAACTAATAATTACATTAACATATATATATAAATACATGTAATTAATAATAATAAATATTATATATATAATAATAAATATTAATAAACCCATTATACATTATATATATATAATGTATATGTAAATAATTTTCAAAAATTTTTAAGTTTAAAATAAATTAATATATATCAAAAACCTATATACATAAAATTATTAAAATAAATAAATGAATAAAATATCTTCTTCTCTTCTAAGCTTGAATAAAAATATATAACGTACATAATACAAAAAATTATATACATAATCAATAACACATAATATACATTAAAATAAAAAAATATGAATAATAAGTGTAAAATTATTCATAGAAATACTTAAAAGAGTAAATGAAAAGTATTTAGTAAGTGAGAAAGTGAAGAAAAATGGGTATAAAAAATTTAAGTATTATACTAAAAAAATAGTGAATCTAGAAGAGAAATTGAATATGAATAAATCTATTAAACGATGGAAGAAATGGTGATCAAACGTGACCGAAAAATGAGAAAGAGTGGAGAAGGATTGTCGGTTTTTTTCAAGCAGTGAGGGAAACAGGAGTAGATTGTCTGTAAAATAGGGGAAGATAAGAGATAAAAGAAAAAGAAATAAAGTAGCATCGGTTCTACTTGTCAATCGACGCTACACGTGAGTTACTAGTCCAGTTGGTACCAACTTTCTTTCCAAGGTCTACTTAAGGGCTAAGTCTTGGGTTCGAAAGCTGAAAAGAGCGAAAGAAACACGTGTCAGGGTATGACCGTCTTACTAGTCAAGAATTAGTTTGAGCATTAACACTGGAACTCCCTGGATCCCATGTGAATATTTCGAGATGCCTTGTGCCTTCCGCTGAACTAGACGCGGTAAAAACAATGTTGATACTTTATTTTTATAAAAATGAAAAAAAAATATAAAAAGTAAGGACAAAATCAATAATTGATATTAATATGAGACATATAGCATGTTATATTTAAAATTTTCTAATAATAGAAACATGGAAACAGGTTTTTTTTTTTAATATGTTAATAAAAAAAATGATAATTAGACAAATATAGCGATGACCTTAGCTGAATGTATATATATAAAAAAAAGAAATAGGAGTTTGGGCGGAAGAGCAAGCAGATAATAGAGAAACTAGCGAGTCTTAACGTAGGGACCCCAAAAGAAGAAAAAACAATACACTCATCACTCATGTTTGCTTCTTCAACAGAAAAGGTAAATAAGTTGCGTGATAGGTTCAGACAATAACGATAAGTTGCTTTCATTGTTTAGATAGCGGGTCTCACTCTACACTAACAAGCTTGCTGGTGAATGTCATGAGCACTTCGTGTCTGGAAGAGATCAAACATTTTCATTAATATTTGGGACTTGGAAGTGGATCTAAAATTCTCTCTTTAACAAGTCTTTTAAAAAAAAAAATTGAATTGTAAATACATCCTCTGTTATATGTGACTGAGCCAGACTTTGTAGTTAGTGTTGGAGGACACTAATACACTAATTTTAATATTAAAAATTACACAAAATTATAAGATAGATCTAAAATTAAGTAGTTGATGTAATTTGTTGTCTTAAATTAAAAATATTAAAAATGATGTTAATTAATCTACTAATTTAATAAAAAGTATCCGCAACTAATATATTTTTATTAAAATATTATTTTCCTGACATTTAAATTGTTACACAAACTTAACTTAAGGAACAGGTTGCCTGTAATATGGTTAATTGGTTTCTACAAGTAAAAAACTAGGGTTAAGTGTGTATCTCTAGTTTGTAAAAAGTTGTATAAAAAGCTACAATTAAGATATATATATATTTAAGAAGAACGAAAAGCATTATATTTAGTTGTTAACTACAATATTGATCTCTAAAATTAGACGAAGTTGATTTTGTCTCGATCCAATTCTTAAAAGATGAAATAGAAAGGCTATACTTTATCAAACCTATGAACAACATAATAAGCTTTTACAGGACAGTAACTATATGAAAAAGAAAGAATTTGGGAAATTAAAAACCTATATTTATTACATCACAAATCAATTCAAAAACGTTCAGAAAATCATATGAACGTATAATTTAAATACAATGGAAATAAAATTGGATTAAAAATATACCTTTTGCCATTGATCAAATTTCATCACTTACACGGAAATTTCAATGGATTTTCTGTTTGATGCTCTCATTGGTTTCTCATACTTATTCTCTACATTTTGATAGTGTATCTAAATTATGCAATTAATAGTGAGAGAACTCGATGCTTTATTAAGGTTCTTTCATCAAGAACCTCGTTCAGTTTCGGAACCGACGTACGGTTCCGAAAAAACTGAACTGTCACCACGATTCATATTGCGTTGCACCACTCTGATGTTACATTCTCCCACTTGGTGCAAACGTTAAGTAAAATTCTCTTGAGTAACAAAATACATGAATCATAGCGATAGGTCCTTTAAGAGTAAGTATTATCTTCCATGTATTAAAATATATTTAGTTTCTCAAGTACTATACTTTATGTGGTAACAAAACTTAATGAATAAATCCTATATTTATTCTTGGTCCAATAAAATATATATTTTCTCAAATAAATTAAGATGCATATGAATATGAGAAAATATCACAATATATAAGAGTTTCATTAATAAATTGTATATATACATTTACAAAGTGAAACCAATTCCATTTTCTCTACATGATCCTTGAATTTCATTGGTGGCATGTCTTTAGTCAAAGGATCAGCAATCATCAACTCAGTGATTACGTGCTCAATGACCACTTTCTTTTCCTTAACACGTTCTCTTATGGCCAAGTATTTAATGTCGATGTGCTTACTACGACTACCACTTTTGTTGTTCTTAGCCATAAATACAGCAACTGAGTTGTCACAGTACATTTTAATGGCCTAGAAATAGAGTCAACTACTCTAAGCCCAGAAATGAAACTCTTCAACCATACACCATGCGATGTGGCCTCAAAACATGATACGAACTCGACCTCCATAGTGGAAGTAGCAGTCAAAGACTATTTTGCACTTTTCCAAGACATAGTTCCACTGACAAGTATGAAAATGTAACCAGATGTTGATTTTCGTGAATCAACAAAGCCAGCGAAATCCGCATTGGAGTAGCCAATTACTTCTAGTTCATTGGTTCGTCTATACATGAGCATGTAATCCTTTGTACCTTGAAGGTACCTCATGACTTTGTTTGCAACTTTCTAGTGGTCAACACCTAGGTTACTCTGATATTTCCCTAACATCCCAACAAAAATGTAATGTCAGGTCTGGTGCAGACCTGAGCATACGTCAAGCTTCTAACGACTGACGCATATGGAATGGTTTTCATCTATTCCCACTCGAGCTTATTTTTAGGGCATTGGTTTAGGTTAAATTTGTCATCCTTCACAATGGATGCAACACTTGGTGAATAATATTTCATCTGAAATCTCTTTAAAACTTTACTGATATAAGTTTCCTGAGATAAACCCAAGACACCTTGAAGTCTATCTCTATGGATCTTAATGCCAATGACATAAGATGCCTCATCCATATCCTTCATATCAAAATTTTTAGAGAGGAATTGTTTTACCTTATGTAGAAAACCCTTATCATTGGTTGCAAGCAAAATATCATCCATATATAGCACCAAAAAACAAATCTTACTCCCACTAACCTTCTGGTATATACATTGTTCCATGACGTTCTCTTCAAAACCAAATGAAGTGATGACGTTATGGAATTTCAAATACCATTGATGGAAAGCTTGTTTTAATCCATATATGGATTTATTAAGCTTACAAACTAAATGCTCACCATCACTAGAGAAGAATCCTTCAGGTTGCTTCATATAAACCTCTTCCTCTAGGTTACCATTAAGGAAAGCCATTTTAACATCCATTTGATGTAAATCCAAATCAAAATGGGCAACCAATGCCATGAACACATGAAGTGAATCTTTCTTATATACAAGAGAAAATGTCTCTGTGTAGTTGATTCCTTCCCTTTGAGTGAATCCTTTGGCAACGAGTCTTGCCTTATGTCTCTCAATGTTGCCTTGTGAGTCTTTCTTTGTTTTGAAGACCCATTTACATCCAATTGCTTTCACATCATCAGGTAACTTGACGAGATCCCAAACTCGGTTAGATGCCATAGAATCCATCTCTTCTTCCATGGCATTGTACCATAAGTTTAAAACCTCAGAACTTATAGCCTGTGAAAATGATTCGGGATCATCCACAGCTCAAGTGAAGGAGAACTCTCCTTCCAGACCTTATAATTGTCCCCTTTGAGCTCGAGAACATCACATTTCATATAAGAGTAACTAACAGATTGAATTGCTACAATAAATTAAATATACATGCTTGTGTTCCTAAATTTGAAGCTATCATTAATATGACATGTTTTACCAATGTAAAATCATGAAGAAATATGAATCGAGTGACATAAAACTTGCCTGTGGGCTAAAGTTTTAATTCAATTAGTTTCATCTTAATTTTACGATAAAATTATCAAATTATGTTCATTTTCCTAATCCCTGTGGGTAAATTAGAAAATATAATTTGATATTCTATCATAATTAATCACTCAAAAATATAATAAAAAATCATGTGGGATAAAATTTATTATATCACATATGATTAATAATAATTAATGTTTATTTTCTAAAAGTCATGATTTACCAATGCAAATCATGAAAAATATGAATCTAGTGACATAAAACTTACCTGTGGGCTAAAGTTTTAATTCAATTAGGTTCATCATAACTTTACGATAAAACTATCAGATTATGTTCATTTTCCTAATCCCTGTGGGTAAATTAGAAAATATAATTTGATATTTTATCCTAATTAATCACACAAAAATATAATAAAAATTTCTGTGGGATAAGATTTATTATATCATATATGATTAATTACAATTAATGTTTATTTTCTAAATATGATCCTAAATAAACTTTATTATAGTTTTAATTAATTAAAGATGATGTGGCTACTCCCTAATTAATTAAACTATATGAATCACTTAAATATTAATTAAATCTTTAGGCTCAATTATTGCATAAAACCATAAGCAATATTGATTTAATTTCAAATGTGTAAATATTATCTATATTAAATTGCATATATGACATTAAATTATACAAGAAAAAATAATTAATATAAGCACTAATTAAATCCATAAGAGCCATTAAGAGTTAATTTCATTATGCATAAATTATTTAACTAAATTTTATATATATAATTAATTATAAAATTTACACATATAAATACCAAAACAAATAATTTAAGCATAATATATTTAAATAATAATAATTTATTATTATTATTTTTTTAATGTGTCCAAAAAGTATTTAAATAATATCACATGTATAATAAATATTATACATATGATAAACATAAACATAAATTTAAATTATATTCAGAATTTTTTTAATAAAATCAAATTCTGAATACATATTTAAAATTAAGTTAGATACAAAGTATGATTTAACAATCGTTGTAGCCCAGTGGAAAGGCTCACTTATGCCCCTAGTGAAGTTTGGGTTTGATTGCCACCTAAAGCATTTTTTGTATAATTTTAAGTCTGATACAATAAAAAATGAAATAACTGTTGTAGCCCACTCGACGAGACTATTAATGTCTCACGTAGGACATGGGTTCGAGTCTCTTAGACAGTGCAATTTTTGAAAGTTTTTTTTAACTTCATCTTCAACCTCCAGACGGGTCAACTCGATCCGTTTTCACCCTAACGAATACCCGGTCGTATCTTTCTATTTTGGCGATGGAATCTGGCGTTCTTTTTATCAAAATTCTCATAATTTGATTTTTGAGTGATTCATGGTCTTAATTTGAATAAAAAATATCATATTAAATAAAATTTAATTAATCATTGAAATAAATACTCACGATAAATTAGATTAATTTTCTTCATTGTTTTTCAAGTTTAAATTCATAGAATCACTCTCTAACCTATATAGAAACAATTTATAATTTATATATGCATCAAAAACAAGCAAAATAAAAATCCCAAATTCTCAGTTCTTCGTGAAATAGAGCAAAATAGAGATGTTTTAAAAAATGGTTCAAATACCAAATGTTAGATCATAATTCAATTCAAAAACATTCAGAAAACCATATGAACGTATAATTTAAATGCAACAGAAATAAAATTGGATTGAAAACATACCTCTTCCCATTGATCAAATTTCATCACTTATAGGGAATTCTAATGGATTTTCTATATGATGCTCTCACTGGTTTCTCACACTTTTTCTCTACGTTTTGATGGTGTATCTGAATTATACAGTTAATAGTGAGAGGACCTGATGCTTTATTAAGGTTCTTCCATCAAGAACCTCGTTCGGTTTCGAAATTGACGTATGGTTCTGACAAAACTGAACCGTCACCACGATTCACATTACGTTGCACCACTCTGATGTTACAATATCATCAACAATATGCCCTTCTAAAGAAAGCAAACTCGAATAATTCTGTATGAACTAAAATACTTGTAGTAAATCTAATTCAAGTATCACCATTGTGAAATCAATATCCAAACTAAACTAGAGATCAACCCAAATTGTCCAAAGCTTAGAAGCATATGGTGACATCAATGATACCCTCTAATCTAACATAAATCCCATCACTTCTCCCAAATAAAAGATATATTTAGCTTGAAACATTTTCATGTCTCTTCAACTTATCTTTAGCTTGAAGCATTTTCATGTGTCTTCAACTTTGCTTGATAGACTTGATAATGTGTTTAAAAACATGTTTACAAGTAAATATTTTGTCTATAAAAATAACTAACATTTGTAGACCTTATAAGGGTAATACACAATGTTATACCATGCAATGCTATATTTTTTTCAAAGAAAAGTATTGAGTAACCCAAGTTGTATGATTTATGGGTTTGGTTTTGAAACTCCTTATTCTTTTTTGGTATGTGTTGTGGTGAAAGAGACATGAAAATGTTTTGAGTTTGTTGGTTTCTATATGAGGTCGTTTCATGTGTAATTAAAAGGAATATGCGTTGTCATCTTTGGATGAATTAGGTGCCTATGACTTGAGAAAGTTTCTAGCTTATTGTACTGTATGTGGAGGATTCATTGAGCAGTAGTGTATTAGGGTGGCAAGTCGATAGGTAGGAGGTTATAAGCTAAACTATACAACAATCAGAGGATTTTCATAAGGCAAATTAGTCGTTGTCGAAGCATATATTTATAAAATTAATGTTGATTTTGACTATCAAATAGTTATAATTCAAGTAAATCTTTTATAACTATCATATATAATATTATATTCATGCATTCATTAACACATGTTCACAATTCTAAGAATTATTTTTGGTATTAAATTTTGCTTTAATCGATTGATTAAGACTAAATTTGATAGAATCCCCCTGGGTAAAAATGAAGTGCATAAATTATCATTAATCGATCAATTGAGTCCCAAGTTGATCATTCGAGCTTTAAATTTTTTTCTATAAAATATTTATTTAAATTTGAACGAATTTATAAAATCATCATTTAATATTTTCTTTAATTTGTTTCGATATTTTTAAGATTAAATATGACTTTTACTTTATTGAAACTTTTAATAAGCTTTGGATAATTAAACCTAAACAAAATTAACCGCCGCAAATAAAATATTGAATGGAAGTAGCTGTCGGAAAAGAAAAAAAACATATTAGCCTCGTAATTGGATTTAAGTGTATTTCATGTATTAGCAAAGGTAAAATTAATTCATGTGTTAAACCACTAGTAGGGAAGGGCAGATTAATTTGTGATCAAATTTGATTCTTACACTCTCGTATCTTTAGTTGATCTGTTTTATATGTTTACGTTCATATAACTTCTTTTTTATTAGATTTTTACATATTTTGATCAAATAATTTTTTATGTGATCATTGATTTAATTATTAAATTTTAAAAAAGTTATTTTTATTGAACTTATGTTTAATATGATTGTTCTAAGATTTTTTAGTTTTTTTATTTTATTTAAAATATATTTTGAATCTTCTAGTTAGGATTTGTTGCTTATGTAATTCATCTAAAACACACATGGACACTTTGGTTTTTATGCTAACCATGTTTGCAGATTGATCCATGAACGTATATGATTGGTGACGGGCAAATCAGAAGATTAGTCAGAATTTGTTCACGCTAATCTTGAAGGTTGTAAAAATATAGTAAGAGTTCATAAGTAAAGTACATTGAGACATTAACCTAGAGAGAGTAATATAAGATCAAGTTTTTACTTGAATATTTATTTTTCATGATAGATAGATTACGTGATCTAATGAACTAATGATTTTTCTCTTAGGTCATTGTTGTGGTCTAAGTTATTTCTACCTAAAAATCTTGTGTGTTTACTTTAATTTCACCACATTATTTATGCACAATTGCGTAGTTGGTCGTTATGTATAGGTTATATATTTATAATTTGATAAAATTAAAAATGACTTATTCATCCTTTAGGTATATTTGGTCTGTTTTAGAACTTACACCCTTCGTAGAAAATGTTTCCATTTTCCTATAACATTCATACTCCTCATCTTGTTCCAAGGCCTACTCACATTTCCAGGTGATAATGACGACAACGTCAAAGTTCATAATAAGAACTATGTCCCTTGCAATCCAAAAAAGTTAACTAATGGGTGCAAATGTCTATAATTTTTATAAACTCTACCATAATATGGTCTTTAATCAATAGATGGCTCAATTATCCCTTAACATTTCCTCTCAAATTATGGGTCTTCGTCTCTTGTAAGAACCATCACTTTGTATTTTAATCCTATTTTACTTATACTTTATTTTATTAGACCATTTGTCTCCTTTTATTTTTGTAATGCCCATTTTAAAAAAATATTATGAGGGAGGACCCAAGGTTTTTGACCTAATATACTAAAGCTTTGATACTATATTAAAGTTCATAAGAACTATGAGACCTTTTAATCCCTAAAGGTTAACTCAATTAGTGAAAACACCCATAATTCTTAAAAATCCAATCATAATATTGTCTTTAATTAATTTATTACCTTTTGCAAAAATTATACCACTCACTTTTAACCGAATAGATACCCATATTATTATAGTGTCAAACCAAGACATTATGCCTACTAGTTGGAAGCAAAGGTATACTATAGATGGTACTACCCTTGTCATCTACAAACACTTGCTTCCATCTCAAACCTTTAACAAGCAATTCTCACATACACATTAAACTATGCAATATGAAGCTTGAACGACTACTACACCATGTTGTCCAAACATAGTTTCTTGGTGCATACTTAGACATCAACACTTACTAGTAAGTGAATGAGGGTGTTGATGTAACCTCACACTTGCTTGGCTAAAAAGGTCCTATTAAATTCCATTAATAGTCAAAAATCCAAACCACTTACGCACTTTGGTCTAGAAAGAGCCCTCCATACCACCTTGTGAATTCCTTCATCCTCTCTCTTATTCGATCACTAATATTGAGCCATTAGCGAATTAATTTCATTGCAAACATTATCAGGAAACTTGAACAAGCTCATGAAATATGTTAGGATAGAATAGTAGATGGATTTAATCAAATTTCCTTTCTGAATTTTGAATAAATCTTCTTTTTCCAACCCTAAATGTCGCACACACCTCTCCCATATTATCTGAAATGAACCATGTAAGTCCTGTGGTACTTTGTGTCTGTGTGTTGGTTTCCCGTGTACAAAATATGATGTCTATTAATTTTACTCTGTGTTCTTTCTTCCTTTGTATAAGGTTAGTTACTCTAAATCAGTAATACA
Organism: Hippophae gyantsensis; assembly: GCA_030763125.1. Classification (NCBI taxonomy): domain Eukaryota; kingdom Viridiplantae; phylum Streptophyta; class Magnoliopsida; order Rosales; family Elaeagnaceae; genus Hippophae; species Hippophae gyantsensis. The sequence goes on along the minus strand of CM061035.1, from coordinate 23,150,359 downwards.
CATACACACATATTTAGGTAAACTTTTCAAGTGAACACGTTTACACACACCACATGGTTTTTTTCATAGTGTACATACTAAGTATAATATTGAGGTTTTTGACGAGAAATCATGCGAGTAAGGGAATGTTGTCAATCGTGTTTCTTAGTTTGTCTCGGGTGTGAATATTTGCGAAAATTACTTGATAGTTTTGAAAATGAAAAAAATATATTTTTAGTACCTCGTCTCCGCCCTCATTACCAACCTTGCCACTACCTTTGGCAAGGTGGATGGCTGAGTTTTATAAATATCCCCCACTTATCTCTTTTCTTTACCCATATTTTTAGTACCAAAACTCTATCAAAATTTATATTAAGATTTGTATCTATTTCTTAAATCATTTGAAGAGCTTATATTTGAGTGTGAATCATTTAGTGATATTAGTTATAAAATTATAGGCTATGTGCATACGTGTTTTTTATTATTGATCACCACATAAATTTTGTGTACAGTGGATACATAAATATATGTATCGTAACAAGTAATATAATGATAAGTAAAGATCGTTCTCACATAAATTATTTTATTATAAACTAATTTTTAAAACTAAAAATAATAAAAATATTTTTTTTTGTGTTTTTATATTTTAAGGAATCAAAATTAAAATAACTAAAAATAAATAGTAATAATTAATTAGATTAGATTTTGTGACTAAAAAGATATATGAGAAAATATCTAGGAATACTTAATCTCTCAATTTTCTAAACATGCAAATCGCTAAAATCCTCACAATATAATATCAATTAATTAAATGATCAATTGAGTCTCACATAGCATGCATTCCTCTCTCAAGTAAACTACACACCATATAATAATTAATTTAATCACACTCTTATGCCAATTAAATTTCATACTATTCATTAAGTTCATCAATTATGAATCACATACGTAAGAATCATACATCTCTGCCTAGAAACTATGCATGTTATTTAATCAAGATAAATAATTTAATAATTCTCTCAAATCTATTTAATTGTCTTTATAGATAAATTATTGGTCATACAATTAATAGCATAAAATCAGATTAAATAATATAATTAAATTATAATTATAATTGAAGTAAAATTTTAGATCATCATATGGTGAAAATTGGATTCATAAGATCCCTAGATTAATAAATTAATTACACATGATTGTGTTTATAAAGCTCATATTTTTCATAAAGAAATAAATAAAATTGATAAAAATAAAGAGTAGAAAAAAAAAATACAATCAATCTTTTGAATTGTAGTATTAATTTCCTCTTGAATCTCCACAAAAATTGTACCTTCTCTTCAATTTTTTTATATTTTTAGCTCCAAAAATGACCAAAATTATGCTAATAGAGGCCAATTAGGGTTTATGGAGTGATTAAGGGCTTAAATAAAGCTCAAGTGTGATTTGGATCGTCAGATCAGCTTCAAATCAAGGGCTACGATAAAAAAAACAAAACTGATAGTTCCAGCCAATCACAACATGACATGTGGCATCAAAAATTCACTGGGCGAATTAGAGCGCGACGCGTGACAATGTGACCGGTCATAGTTAACGATCACTGAGTTAGTGAAACGTGGCATGACGTGATTCGCGAAAATGGATGGCGTGGTGCACAAGTGAAACGTGTGGAGAAATGGCGTAGTGGCACGTGGCATGGTGCGTTGACCAATTTTCAAACTCAGATTGAACACCGTGATGACATATGGCGTGTGTTTCGTCCTCCTCACATACGATGCGATGTGATTCTCTCTCTATGCTTGCATGGCGTCCACGTGGCTTGCCTAGTCAGCTCTCCTACTTGCGTGGCATGGACATGGCAACTCCTGATTGGTCCTGCATTAAAAATTAATAAAAAATCCCAAAATAATTCAAAAATTATATTTTTATTCCTTTTCACTAAAAAGTTTATATTTTAATTTTTTGACCCAAAAATACTATTTATTGAATAAAACAAGTAAATATTAAGTAAAATTATGCGCTAATGACTCTATTTTCATAGAGTCATCAATTATGTGTCTTCTGTACATGATTTGAGGTTTGTGGTGGACTGTGTCCTTTTTTTGCCTTGAGATTGAGAGAGATTCCCAATATTTTTTTCTTTCTATTTTATATTACTGACTTGTAGTTACGTATCACACCACACTAAGTGGGGTTGGCTGTGGAGGAGGGCTAAGTTCGCATGTCAAACTAGGTCATTGTAGAAGTAGCAAGCAAGAGCAACAATAGGTCGTTCGAATAGAGGTCTTGATAGATAGTGGTAATACTAGTTTTATTTCTTTTAGAGTTGGAACTGATTTATTATTTAGTGAATTGTATACTATTGAGTGGTTATCGTAAGAAACTTAAGGATGTTACCATATAGATACGATCTCTATATGAGTTTACCTCATTATATTTCTTATTATGCATTATCCAATGTTGTGCTAGTACAATCTGAGTTTAAGGTGTGTATGTAACAACATACTAAAAGCTCAAACTTTGATTAAAAAGCTTTTATATTTTGCTTGCTTTCTGTTAAATATGTATAATATCTATTGTTCAAAGTTAAATACTTTGATGATATTATATTATTTGTGCTTTTGTTATGTTGTCTGGTTAAGTGTTTACTATTATGTTCGTATGAGTTAGAGCTTTCCTTACCCTAGTTATGTATCGACTCATGGATTCTTTCAATTGGTATCAAAGTTAGTGCACCCATTTAAGGCTTAACCGCTCTAGTGTTGATTCTATTAACTTATTTTTATCACACACACTTTATCTACATTAAATTTAGGAGAATGAGGTCCTTCTTATGGTCCCTAGGAGACTGTGTGTGGTTTCTTGTTGAGAATGATTGGACCTATCCCCTTCAAAACCCTTCCTGATAATACTATGATTCCTAAACCCATGATTGAGTGGACTAAAGATGAAAGTAAGGAATCTAAATGGAATATCAAGGAACTTTATGCTATTATTAAGGCCGTTACATCAGATGAATATCAAAGAATTCAAAGTTGTACTTCTACAAAACAAGCATGAGACATTTTACAAACTACCTATGAAGGTACTTATATTGTAAAAGATCCAAAAATTTTGAAGTTGGACAAAGATTTTGAACTTTGTATCATGCAAGAGAATGAAACCTTTGACAAATTCTATGCTCATTTTTCCAACAATGACAATTGTTCCTACAATTTGGGTAGACCTATTAGCAAAGAAAAACATGTTGAAAAAATCATTATTAACCTACTTTATCAGTTTCATACCAAAGTTACCATGCTTAAGTGATCGGGCAGAACCGACATCGCCGATCCTGCCCGTTACTTTGGTTTTATGTATTTATAAAACTCTCGCAAGTGCACGAATCATTTCGTAGAAAATGATAAGTATACTCCCAAGGTCGATCTAAGGAAGGAATGTATGTGGTTTTTAATTTATTATTCAAACTTTTAAAAACGAAATTAAATCCTAAACATCCTGTCACGATATTTTGGGTTTTGTGTTTTTTATCTACTTACATAAAAATAAACATAGATTCAATAAACATTTATGTAAATTTTATCATTTATAATGGTGGAGTATTTATGGATATAATAATTAAGTTAATTATGCTTGCTCATATTATTTAGGTTATTAAAGATATGAATTGATATTTATTGATTCTCTCTTTTTTATATGAATACCACTTTTGGTGGGGTTAGATATTCTTTGTTAACTAAACAAATCAATTAACACCTATGGGTGGGGTTGATAACTAATTTGGTTAATTAAATTAATTTCTTTTTCTAAGAGATTGAAAATGAACCATTTAAATGCCACCTTTGGTGGGGTTAGACAGTTTAAACTTTATTCAAGGTGTCCAAATTAAACCTAAGAATTTAGTTATCCGAGTACTAGCTTTCAAGTTTTAAAACCACTACTGAAAACATGTTGTCAATACATTTTCAGATAATAATTCTTATAAAAACTTTTGAAATAGAGCTTCACTCTAACTACCGGGTGATTGTACCAACAAATAAAAGAGCACTACTTTAAATTAGACCGGATAACTAAACCTTAAAATCTAATTTTCAGATTTAAGTTTGTCATGAAAAATAATATATTTCTCTCTAACATTCTTAATATAAAATCTTGAATAAAAATAAAATTAATTCATTTAAGAGATTTTACCTATTTAATATTTCGCAAGCATAACAACGTTATTATTACATCATGTTTATAAACAGCCAACATAGTTAAATTTAATCATAGACAAATTAAATATAACATGTAAGAATAAAGCATAAAAAATAACTGTAAAGAAATTAAAATCCTTACAGAACTTCGATGCTATTCCCGTTGCTGGAAAACCTCCGAGCGGAATTTGCACTCCCATTTATTGAATCAAAAAGCTAATAAATTACAAAAACATAACTAGTTCTTCCCAAAAAGGGAAGAACTCTAAAACTAAGAGAAATTAACTAAGAAAAGCTAAAAACTAAGAAAAACAAAAAATCTAAGAAAAGAGAGAAAGAAAGAGAGAAGAGAATGTGTTTTGAGGTGTGTTTAGAAGTGAATAGAATGAGGGTATTTATAGGTGAGGATGGAGAGAAAAAGTGAGTGAAAAAATGTTAAAAAATTGTGAAAACGTGGAGTGCAATTGCTGAGGTCATTGATGACGTCATGGGGGCGGCTGCGCGCAAAAATGGGGCGAAATGGCAGCGGCGCGCGCGGACGTGGGGCATGTGGGGCGTGCTGTGCGCAGCTGGGCGCTGGCGCGCGCGGGGCTCGGCGCGGCTGGGCGGCACGATTTTCTCCTTTTTGACATTTTTGACCCATTTTGTCCAATTTTTCCATATTTGTTGACCTTTCCCCATTTATTTATTAATATATTTGTGATGTATTGCTTCCAGTATTCCTCTTTGAGTCTTTAAGTTACATTTTTAAGTGAAAATACCTGAAAAACAATAAAAACACTCGTGATTCCGAAAAAGATAAATTTATATAAATATATGATAAAACATATAAATATATATATTTTTAATCAATTAATGTGCATAAAATCATGGTAATTTTAGTGTTTTTTTGAGCACTCATCACAACCCCCAACCAGCTTCTTGCTAGTCCCTTAGCAAGAGAAGCGATAAAAACTAAAAATTAAACTATCCTAAATCACTTCCGTGGATTAACACGGTTGCATTTAGCCTATGCAACAAGCCTTTAAACCCGTAGGTTGCCCTAGTGGACGAGTTTGAGTCTCGTGAGAGTTTTCAGTAATGATACCCACAAACATTGAACTAAATGTAAAAATTAAAAGAAATAATAACAACAATCAACTTAAAAACTAAAATTACAACAAAATCAAAAATTAACTTTTAAGAATAAAAGAAAACAACATAACACAAAAATGTCTCATACTTTTTAATCTCCTTTAATATCATAATTAAAATCTCAAGCATAAGTTATTTTAATCTTCTTAAACAATCATGATTTATTATAATAATTAGTTGAAAATCATTTTCATATTTCATATAAAAAATGTATCAATTTAATTTCACCCAATTTCAGTGTCATGAATCCGAATTCGCTTCGACTCTATTCCTCACAAGTCAATACTCTCAAAACACTGAATCCTATGGGTTCAAACACTCATACTAATTTATATGCGAAAGAGTTGATGTATAGAAATGAACTAATATGTTCGCATATGTATAAAGAAGAAAGGCTCAAAGTGTTATTTTGACGTTGATCTCATGGAAGGAATCAAATGTATAAATTATAAAGATATCATATATAAAAATTATTTTCATGCATAAATCAAACTCATTAAGAAAAAATTTCAAGATATATGTCTTTTACAAATGAAGAAAGTGCAATGACTTTTTAGAGAATTACTTCCTATATCTTTCTTTTGTAATTAGCCTTTACTCACAACTTTGTAGGCAATGTGGGTCATAGTATGTAGATTATACTATATATTCTTTCTCTCTATATTTTTCTGAAGATATTTTTCAATATATATCATTTTTTTAGAGAGTCAACCCATGTACAAATTGTACATTTTTTTTTAGGATTTTGGTGAGTGGTTAATTTTGTGGCTTTTTTTGTTTGATCTTGGTTTAGGTAACCCCAGATATGTATTTTTTTTTTGTAACAGTCATGCACGAATGAGATAAAAGCATATACTATCAATTTCTACTCAAATCATTTAATCTAAGCAAAAATAATAATAAAAAATATACGACACTCTATTAAGATGAGAAAAAATTCATACATTCAATCTTAATGCCTATAGAGATCATCTAAGAATTTGAAGAAATAAGAAATGTGTTTGGAGTAGAAAAAATATGTATTTCACTCTAAATATGGAAAATTAGGCTCAAATTATATCTCACAAAGGTAGTCTCCACTAAAACAAATTCATAAACACCGATTTTGGGTTTAATATAATTTCTACATCTTATCAAGAAATACTAGTTACGACAAAAATTAACTAATTATCAAAAACAATTACAAACTATTTCATGATATATTTTCAAAAATTAATCTAACAGTACAAAAGACTTAACTATTTACTTAAATTTGATTTAAAGAAATGATAAATTTTTGTGAGAAAATATATTTTTTTTTAATTTCAAAAATTACTAAATCACACAAAACAAAAATAAAACCAAACACAAAAAATGAAGATGTGAACATAAAAAAGAAAAAATTAATAATTTTTTTTTTAAAATTTTTAAATTGTTAAATCTTTTTTTTTCTTTTCTAATTAAGCATGATAACTTTTCACCACCTCCAACCTATAACTTACATTGTCCTCAATGTAACAACTGTAAATTAAAGATAAAGAGAAAAGAGAAGAAATATTACCTATTTATTGAGAATGTGTAAGTAGTAATGGAGAAATGCAGGTACATTCATCATATTCATCATTAAAGTGTATACAGACAGATTGTTGTGAACTTCTAACAACTCAACAAATATTTTTAGTTTTAACAATTTAAAAATTATTCACATATAATTAAACTAAAATAAACAATAAAATTAAGTATATAAAACAAATAACAAAAAATTACCTAAAATGATGGGTTGCATCCCATCCAGCGCTTAGTTTAACGTCTTAGCAAGACATAACTTGGGGATTGCCTTTTAAGTAAACTCAATGTCCCCTCATCATTGAGTCAATCAAACCTACAAGTAAGACAAGATTGTCTACCTATACTATTTCAAACATGCCCTATTGATTTTTAAATTTTTTCTGTACTAAAAACTAGGGGCATGCTTGAGGGTTTTAGATAACCCACATCTAGGTGCAAATCAAATAATTAAGGCATCAAAACACAATTGTACCTAGATCAAACAAAGAAACTAACTCTTGAGATTGTAATTAAAACTTTAAAATTTTGAAGATAGTTTCAGAAATTTTTTTTTTAAATTTTTAAATTTTTAAATTTTTTTTAAGTTAAAATAACATAATCAGTATTAACCAAGAGTGCTCCCAGGAAAGAATGGTGGGGCAAAGGCTCCTTAAAAACCATTCTCCTAGACAGAGCAACGTTCCCAGAAAAGACTAGTGGCACAAAGGCTTCCAAGAACTAGTCTTCTAGACAGAACTTCCTTAGATCTTTACTTTTCATGTTATTAAAGTTAAGTTAATTAAGTTAAGTTAAGTAAAAATTTAAATTAATTAAGTAAAAAAAAATCTAAGTTAATTAAGTGAAGTTAATTAAAAAACTAAGTTAGTTAAGTTAATAAAAAATTTAAGTTAATTAAAAAGTTAAGTTAATTAAGTTTAGTAAACTAAAAATCAAAGTTAATTAAGCTAATAAAAAATCTAAGTTAATTAAAAAGTTAAGTTAATTAAGTTTAGTAAACTAAAAATCTAAGTTAATAAAGTTAATAAAAAAAAAAGCTAAGTTAATTAAATTAATAAAAAACTAAGTTAATTAAGTTAAATAAAAATTAAGAGAAAAAAAAATAGTTAAAGAAAAAGAAAAAATAATAAAATAAAATAAGATAAAATAAAATAAAATAAATTAAAATTGAAAAAGGTAAAATAAATTAAAATAAAATCGAAAAAGGTAAAAGAAAATAAAATAAAAATAAAAATTGAATTTTTATATATATATATATATATATTTTATTAAGTTTTTTTATTATTATTTATATTTAAAAAAATAAAATTAAGATTTTAAATAAAAAAAATTAAAATTAAATGAAAATTAAAGATTAAGTTTTTTAATTTTTTTATATATATATTTTTATTTATTTTTATTTTTATTTATTTTTATTTTTATTTTCTATTTAAAATTTATTTAAGTTTTTTATTTATTTTAATATTATTTTTTATTTTTTATTTTTTATTTTTTTACTATTCATGAACGGTAATTTAATTTTACTATTCACGCTATATTATTTATTTATTATCTTAAAAAAAATTTAATTTTTTAATTTTTTTTACTATTCATGAACGGTAATTTTATTTTACTATTCATGCTATAAATTTTATTTATTTATTTTTAACTTAAAATTTTTGAAATTTTAAAATTTTTTTTTTTGAATTTTGTTTTACTATTCATGAACGGTAATTTTATTTTACTATTTACGCTATATTATTTATTTATTTTTTTATCTTAATTTTTTTTTCAAATTTCAAATTTCTAAATTATTTTACTATTCACGCTATAGTTATTATTATTATTTTTAATTTAAAAATTTTTAATTTTTTAATTTTTTAATTTTTTTAATTTTTAATTTTTTTAATTTTTTAATTTATTATTTTTTATGAAATTTGAAATTTGATTATTATTTTTTTACTAAAACAAAAAAAATCACAATTATTTACAGCACAAAAATGTTTTTAAAATTTTGATAAATAATTTAAAAACGCTATTCCTTCCCTCGCAACGGCGCAAAAAACTTGATCGGACAGAACCGACATCGCCGATCCTGCCCTTTACTTTGGTTTTATGTATTTATAAAACTCTCGCAAGTGCACGAATCATTTCGTAGAAAATGATAAGTATACTCCCAAGGTCGATCTAAGGAAGGAATGTATGTGGTTTTTAATTTATTATTCAAATTTTTAAAAACGAAATTAAATTCTAAACATCCTGTCACGATATTTTGGGTTTTGTGTTTTTTATCTACTTACATAAAAATAAACATAGATTCAATAAACATTTATGTAAATTTTATCATTTATAATGGTGGAGTATTTATGGATATAATAATTAAGTTAATTATGCTTGCTCATATTATTTAGGTTATTAAAGATATGAATTGATATTTATTGATTCTCTCTTTTTTATATGAATACCACTTTTGGTGGGGTTAGATATTCTTTGTTAACTAAACAAATCAATTAACACCTATGGGTGGGGTTGATAACTAATTTGGTTAATTAAATTAATTTCTTTTTCTAAGAGATTGAAAATGAATCATTTAAATGCCACCTTTGGTGGGGTTAGACAGTTTAAACTTTATTCAAGGTGTCCAAATTAAACCTAAGAATTTAGTTATCCGAGTACTAGCTTTCAAGTTTTAAAACCACTACTGAAAACATGTTGTCAATACATTTTCAGATAATAATTCTTATAAAAACTTTTGAAATAGAGCTTCACTCTAACTACCGGACGATTGTACCAACAAATAAAATAGCACTACTCTAAATTAGACCGGATAACTAAACCTTAAAATCTAATTTTCAGATTTAAGTTTGTAATGAAAAATAATATATTTCTCTCTAACATTCTTAATATAAAATCTTGAATAAAAATAAAATCAATTCATTTAAGAGATTTTTATCTATTTAATATTTCGCAAGCATAACAATGTTATTATTACATCATGTTTATAAACAGCCAACAGAGTTAAATTTAATCACAGACAAATTAAATATAACATGTAAGAATAAAGCATAAAAAATAACTGTAAAGAAATTAAAATCCTTACAGAACTTCGATGCTATTCTGTTCTTTGGAAAACCTCCGAGCGGAATTTGCACTCTCATTTATTGAATCAAAAAGCTAATAAATTACAAAAACATAACTAGTTCTTCCCAAAAAGGGAAGAACTCTAAAACTAAGAGAAATTAACTAAGAAAAGCTAAAAACTAAGAAAAACTAAAAAATCTAAGAAAAGAGAGAAACAAAGAGAGAAGAGAATGTGTTTTGAGGTGTGTTTAGAAGTGAAGAGAAGGAGGGTATTTATAGGTGAGGATGGAGAGAAAAAGTGAGTGAAAAAATGTTAAAAAATTGTGAAAACGCAGAGTGCAATTGCTGAGGTCATTGACGATGTCAGCATGACATCATGGGGGCGGCTGCGCGCAAAAATGGGGCGAAATGGCAACGGCGCGCTGGAGCGAGGAGAGAGACGAAGCTGAGGGCGTGTGACGCTGCGTGGACTTAAGTCTTCGCGCGTGGCGTGGTACGGCACGATTTTCTCCTTTTTGACATTTTTGACCCTTTTGACCCATTTTGTCCAATTTTTCCATATTTGTTGACCTTTCTCTATTTATTTATTAATATATTTGTGATGTATTGCTTCCAGTATTCCTATTTGAGTATTTAAGTTACATTTTTAAGTGAAAATACTTGAAAAACAATAAAAACACCCGTGATTCCGAAAAAGACAAATTTATATAAATATATGATAAAACATGTAAATATATATATTTTTAATCAATTAATGTGCATAAAATCATGGTAATTTTAGTGTTTTTTTGAGCACTTATCATTAAGTCCATGTACAAGCTTGGTAAGCTTACTGTTAATGAGTTAGTTGGTGATCTAAAAGTTTTCGATCACTTATTGCTCAAATATGATCAAATTACTTCTAAGAAGGGAAACAACTTAGCTCTCAAGACCATTAAGGGTAATGGTCCCAGTGAAAAAGGTAAAATCACTACTATTTGTGATGATTTTAACCCTAATGAGAAAGAAATGGGTTCGCTTGTTCAAAGATTCCCAAGATTCTTTAGAAAGAAGAAACCCTCCTCAGGAGTATTACAAAAAGTAGTTTGAGCTCTAATGGATCAAAATGTATAAAAGTTGAGGATGACTCAAATAATGAATCTGAGAAACCAAGAAAAGACCACTTAAAAAAGATATCATATGCTTCGAATGTGGGAAACCTAGTCACATTGCAATAGATTGTTCTCAAAAACAAAAATGCATAAATATGCATGTGATGAAGAGGATGACACTAATTTTCCTACTTTTGTTGCTTCAAGAAATGTCATTGTTCCTACCTTAAATTTTCAAGAGGTTATAGTTGAAAATGTTGACAAAAGTAAGATTAATTTCTTAATTCTTATAATAACCTTATATTGGAGCACATCAAGTCAGAAAAGGCTAAGAAAAAGGCTTTGGAATGCCTAGATGAAAAAGAACTTAAGATAAATGCTAGGAAGAAAGCATTAGAGAAAAATAAATCATCCATTAACGGTCAACAACAAGACCTCACCAACAGATGTAAGGTCATTCAAAAGAAATACTTTGATTTGCTTGAAAAGTATAATGCAAATCATGAGAAATTATAGAAGCTAAAGGAATAGTTGAAGGTTCATATTCTAGACAAAATTACTCAGTTATTTATTAATCCTGAACCCACTCTTGATCAAAATGCTAAAGTTGAATGGCTAAAAAAGAAGATTATTATCCTTGATAGCATAAAGGAATCTAGCTTACTTGCTTACAAAAAAGAAACTAAGACTGAACAACTGCATGAGAAAGTTAAGATTCTTAACAATTCTATAGCATATCTTGAATCATTTTTTAAGAAAAAAAGGAGATTTGATTAAAGGTTGAAAGAAAAATTCAGTGTCAATGAAAAGAAACTGGCTCATTCTACCTATGCTATTAATAGGATGATGTCTGGCTCTAAAATTTTTAATGAAATACTCAGTAGCATTAAGACGTTTGGTGACAAATGTGTTGTTGGCTATAATGAAGGAGTGTCTACATCTTCTACTGCTATTCTTAAGTTTGTTAAATAAACAACTGAAGGTCCAAAGTTGAAGACAACTGCCACCATCCAAAAAGGTAAGTCGGTTAGGTCATTTCAACCAGTTTCCTCTAGTGAGGTGAACACTTCACCTAAGGCTAGTTATTCTCTTTTCTCCAGTGGTGGTCTATTGCCTTTATCTACTCTTACTCCTATGTGTCATCATTGTGATGAACTTAGGCAATTGAGACCACACTATAAGAAATTAACTTCTCATCCTCGTATGAAAGTTAATGTAAGTGCTTCTTCTCCGCCTCCTCCATATTCTACTACTCAGAGTCAAGGACCCAGATTCTTTAACTCTACTATTCGTGTTGGTTATTTGTGCTACATTGTTGGACACATTACTAATCAGTGTCCTAGATATGTAAGGAGTACATCTCGAGGTTCTCCGCCTCATTCTCACCTATATTATTTGTCTAGATGTAGCTATTATGACTTATATGAGCATCTTTAAGTTGGTTACATCATGTAACTTAGGCACAATGTGAAAAAAAAACATCTTCTAAAAGTTTGCATCACCCTGTTTATATGGATGGCTCCACTGGATTTTCTAGAAATTATAAATTAAAACAAACTATGATTTTCATATACTCTTCATGCTCATATGACTCAGAGACTATCTCCTAGATTAGTCCCCCCTTACAAATTCTTTAGACCGAGGGATACTATTTTATCACTATTTTTGGGTGATTTATTAGGTTATTTGTCATCTTTATTGAATTATGTGTTTCATTTAATCTTATTAACTTAAAATTTTGAAATTACATGTGTTTGCCATTTTAGCATGCTCGTTTTCTCCCTTTTTCTCTCCTTTTGAGACGATTTTATAAGTTTTTCTATAAAACTAACTTTTTGCATTTAAAATGAACTTATTTGAGGGACCATGATATTTTATGGTCGGTATACTTTTGACTTAAATTGAAATATGATTGTTTTGACTTGTGTATTCCTTGATCATATGTATGACTAAATTTTTGTATTTTTTTGAAATGAACTTTTTCTTATACACGTGCCTTAAATGTGTGAATTTGTATGGTTATTTTGAAAGGTTGGTGTGAATTTCTACTTTGATGATTTGTATATTTCTAATAGGCTCTAGAATCTACTTTAATATCTCTTAAGGTGAAATTCTAGGTATTGCTTGATATAGAGAGAATTTAGGTCATAAATACTTATTCATTTTAAATTTTATTAATTCTCGCAAGCGTACGAATCATTTATAGAAATGATAAGTATACTCTCAAGGTTGATTCAAGGAAGTAATATTGTGTGATTTTTAAATATTATTCAAATTTCATAAACAAAATTAAACCTAAACATTCTATCACAATGATTTGGTTTTGAAAAAACTAAACTAATGCATAAATATAAAGATAGACATGGATTCAACAAATACTTATGCAATTTAATACATTCATAAACAATAGAGAATAATGGATATAATAATGTAGTAATTATGTTTTCTCATATTATTTAGATTATTAAGGATATAAATTGATATTTATTGATTTTCTTTTTTTGGTATAAAAGTGTTCTTAAGCAGGGTCCAAATTATTTTGTTTAATATTAATTAAATAATATCCTTAGACGGAGCCTATTAATTAATTAAGTATTAAATTTTAGTTTTATTTCTAAGAAAATAGCCAACCATCTAATCCCAACTTTAGGCAAAATGAGTTAATTAGGCTTTATTCAAGCTGTCCAAATTAAAATTAAGAATTTAATTATCTGAAAAATAACCTTGAGGTTTTAAAACTATTTAAGAAAATATCTTATCAATACATTTTCAAATAATAATTCTTTGTAAAAAAACCTTTGAAATAGAGTTTCATTCTAAATATCCAAATAATTAAATCTAAAATAAAAGAGTATTATTCCAAATTAGGTCGAGGTAATTAAATCTTAATTTTAACTCTCATATTAAGTTTGTTATTAAGAGTAATGTACTTCAAATAACATTCTTTATAAAAATCTTGAATAAAAATAAAATCAATTTATTTTAAGAAAATGTTTGCATGTTCAATATTTTGCAAGCATAATAGTGTCATTATCATATCATATTCACTATCAACCAAACATGTTATAATTGATCACAGACAAGTCAAGAATGACACCAAAGAAGCAACACAAATATATGGACTATAAAAGGAATATAATTAATATCTTAGCCATATCTTTATAGAACTTTGAAGAGTTGATTCTAAGGCTAGAAAAACTTCGATATTAATTATACTCTAGAATTTGTTGAATCGAAAACTAGAAACTACTTAAACAGAAATATGTTCTTTCTCAAAATTGAGGGAAGACCTAAATAAATTCTAAAAGCTAAAAATATAAAAATATATAGAAAATGGGAAGAGAAAGCTACTGAAAACACAACTTGGAAGTTTATTTTCTTGATATACAGGGGGTCCTATTTATAGGAAAGAATGTGATAAAAACTTGTGTTTTCACCGTAGTGCGATCGGACCGCAACTAGATTTTGAACTAGTTCAAACCTTCTAGTGCCACGGTATACAAATATTTTTTTCTTTATTCTTCGTTATCTCCTTTCTTCACTTTGGATAATATCAAATAAATAGTATTCATTTAATTGCTCTAATAAGTATGATAAACATGTTTCAAGTATTTTTTTATTTTAATATTTATATATTAAAATACTTGTAAAGCATTACAATATACCAATTAATCTGAATAAATAGATTTGTCTAAATTATAATAAAATAAAACAAATACAAATCCTTTTTATTAATTAAATGACATTAAAACATGATATATTTAGTGTTTTTTAAGCACTTATCACCTTGTACACTCTTTTTTGAACATGTATGTGGTTTTATTTCTTTCAAAGTTGTAACTAATTTATTATTTAGTGAATTGTTTTTATTGTTAAGTGGTTACCACATAGATACAATCTTTATGTGGATTTATCTAATTATATCACTTGTTATACATGACCTATTATTGTGTTAGTACAATCTAAGTTTAAGGTGTGATTGTAATAACATACTAAAAGCTTAAACTCTAATTAAAAAGTTTTTATATTGTTGCTTCTTTTTGTTGAATATATATGATATATGTTGTTCAAATTTATCTATTTTCTAATATTAAAATATTTGTACTATTCTGGTAATGTGAGTTAAGATGGAGTACATATCTCCTTACCTTGGTTGTATAGAGTATATTGGAATTTTTTAAACCTCTTTTATTCCTTTTTAGCTCACTTAGAAGTTATAAGTATTTTTGTGACAGGGAACTTTGTTAACATCTAAAGCCATATGAATTTCATCTTGAATCGATTCAGCTGTACTTGGACTAAAACACACAACTAACTTCTCAAAATTAACCTATTGACATGTGGCAAGTTATAAAATATTTTTAAGCACTTTGCATTATAAAACACAAGCATCATATAAAATAAAACAATTATTACAAAATATAAGTGTAAAACACTGAGCCTAAATCGTACTTTTTAACACCGTGAAAATTACCCAAAGTTTAAGTATATTGGAGGAGGGAGGAAAGTCGCTCACCACATAGTAGGAATAAATACTGACTAATAAGGTCACACTAGCTGAACCCCCTAATAGGAAAATATCACCAATTATTAAAATTCATAGAATACATCGAATTATCATCAATATGCCTACTCATAACAAAAGCATTATGTGCTTCACCAATTAAATAAGGGAGAACACTCTTAAGCCGATTAACAATAACCTTGGAAATAATTTTATAAATTACCGTACACAAGCTAATTGTTTGGTACTCTCTCACTCCCAAGAAAATGGTTACGTGAGATAGAGAAGTGAGTGAATTTTAAATTATATTTAAAGAAAATGTCTTTAATAATAATGAAAAATCTAATCTAAAAATCATTTAAAAAATCAATTTCATAAACAATTTAGGTATCCATTTAGAAGTTTTCTATTCAAAAGACAAAATTCAATTTAAAGTCATAAATTTAAATAAAATCAATTTAAATTTCATCAGAGAAGTCTCGACTTGGCTAAATATAAATATTAATAACCAATTAAATAAAAGTTTCAGATCAAACTATGTAACATTTGAATCCTCTATGTAAGACCTTCATGTCTTTGTTGCGATTATCTTGAATATCATAGTTGAAAGGTAAGAGAAGAGTGGGGGGTTGAGCGGACAACTTAGTAGGAGTCTACTCTAAAAGATTATCATAATAAAAAATTATTCATGGTACATGCTCAGTTTAATAAATTTACATGAATATGAATAATCATCATTAGTATACAATATGGAGTAATTTTAGTCACAAAACCCGAGTATACCTATACTTTTTTGCTTTTGGGAGACTAATGGGTATACATTTCAGTTATCTCAATGCATGCTTATACAATATAAAATATGTTATACGATATGAATCCAATGCATAATATGTAATCTCATGTGTATTAGTCTCAAAAATACATCGGCACTGTCGTCTAACTTTTAGACGCACGTAGGTCTACCTTCGACTCTATGTATAATCATAATACATATAGTAAATGTACATGTCAAATTAACATCATATGAGCCTTTGTCTAAGGGTTTGAAATACAATGGAAAGTCCAACTTTAAGGTCATGTGGAGTTAAATTTCGAAGCCCACTAGAACAAAAACTCTGAGACACAACAGAAGATCTAACTTTGAGGTTTATATGCGATTAAAACTCCAAGGCACTATAGACGAAAAAACTTTGAGAATACATATGTATGCAATGCGTACCTTTAGGCTATGGAAAATAGTCTATCACAACTAGTAGACCAAGGGTACCATACTCTGTAAGATAACATAAAGGCATATTGCCTATAAATAAAACCATTTTTGTAATGCATTTATAAAACTCTTGAACACTATGTAATATTTTTAATGCTCATTCTATATAAAAAATTAATACTCATTTTATATATAAAATTATCAATGTATGCATATAAAAATGTTTATAATGAATATTTCATTTTAACAACATTTATATCATTATTTATAAATATCATGGCATCTATTTTTTTCTTTTTGATCATAACATATGATGCATGACAATTTTATTAAAAAAATAACGCATAAATCAAAAAGTAAGAGTAGAAAATCCCTACTTGAAAAGTTATTCCATCGCTATATTTCTGAACCTAAGCTCGATATTTTATCCTCAAAACATGCTCTAAAATCTATCAAAAACCCAAAAAATTAGAGAGAAAAAGGAAATAGAAAATTTGTGTGGGAAAAATGGTATGGAGTTCAACCATACTTATAGATATCAATTGGTGCTTACCGACCATCCTTACTAAGGGTCTAACGATGGTCTTTTGAGGGTCCATCAATACATCCTTAAACTTTAAATTATTATTTAAAATTTGTTTTAGGACACTTTATTAAATTATAACAAAATTTTGGGGTTTTACATTCTTACCCTGTTAAAGAAAAATTTTCCCTTGAAAAATCATAACTATGTTTGGATAGCTCGCACAAACTTCAAACTTTAACTCTGAAATTTTATCTTCAATGCTATGATGTTTCCACTAAACCTTTACTAGTGATACTATTATTTTTCTCAAGTTCCTAATTTGGAAATCAATTATCATCACTGGTCTTTCTTTATATGATGTGTCTTCCTATAGTAGATTTTTTTCCAATTAAGAACGCCACTTAATCCAATTAAGAATTTTCCAATAGGGTAGAAGGATGGAAACCATCATGATCTTATGATAAATCTGGGATAACTCCAATTGATACGCTACATTTCTAATTCTTTTAATATTAGAATATGGCCTAACATAATAAGGTGTCAACTTCCCCTTTATCCAAAAATAAGGCACTTGAGAAAATATAATCACCCATTTCAAGGTTCAAAGGTTGCTATCTATCATTGGTGTAATTCTTATTCTGATTTTGAGTTATGTGAATCTTATCTTGAGTGATTCAGATCCTTTTATTATTTCTCAAATAACACTAGTCTTCATTATATTATATCTTTTACTTTCAACTCATCACATTAGAAATCTACAGGGTCATTCATATAAGGCTTCATCAAGGGCTATCCCAATACTTGTTATTATAGACAAATCCAATTAAATGATAGTTGTGTTTTAATTTCCTCTAAATTCTATGACATATGCTCCTCATATGTCCTCTAAAATTTGAATACTCATTTCGTGTTCATTAGTTTTATGATGATGTACTGTACTAGGGGTGAGCAGTGGATTAAAACTACATATTTTTGATCAATTCAAATTCGATTTGATTCGAACGGATTTGACGATTTTCAATCAGAATATGATCCAATGATATAATTAATCCAAACCAATCTGAATCCAAACATATCATATTTTTCAGATCAGATAAGATCATATTGACATTAAAATTTATTTAAGAATTATTTTCATATATAAAACAAGACATACACAAATTTAAATTTTAAATTAATATTTTTATGATAAATATTATTATTTATAATCACAACTAAAAAATTAAAAAACTAAGATATAATATGTATAATATTTAAATATAACATATTATAAAATAAAATATGTATTTATTTATAATATAATAGTAATTCGATCTGAATTGGATACAATAGATTATAAAATCTATCAATCCGAATCTAATCCAAATCCAAACGGATTGTATAATTTGCAATTTAAATCTGATTCAATTATAAAATTTATTAATCCAATCCAGTCTAATCTGAATCCAACAAATAGGATCAAATTTCTCAATTTATGCAGATTGATTGGATTATTTACTCACTTTTATACTATACTAAGCCGAATTTTGTCCATAGGGCTTTTTGTAACAATTATACAAACAAGAGGACAAATTTCAGATCTTGCTCTAACATAATTGTCTTTGATATACCATAAAGTTGTAAAAATTCTTGTAAAACTTATTCATCGAATATCGAATGTAGTTAGCTATGAATTAATCTTCATTCTGCTATACCAATAAGTTCTCTTAAGATCATGATACATCCCATACTTTCAGGCTATTTTGTAAATCCACCATTTCTTCTTCTAATGATATTTACCATGCTTCGCATGCTTTGGAATTGTTAGATTGAGTCATTTTATTCTCATGCTAGACACCAAGTTATATAGAAATACTTTCGTCCCAGTATTTTGCAAATTTGACCCATGATTCTTTTATCATTCTAATATTATCGATGCGACAATTTTGAATTTTAACTTAGAGTACCCTTTTCTATGCTGTAGAATGAAATCATAATCCTTTGAAGATACCTTTCCCATAAGTCTATTTAAACTTACGATCTTACTCTTCATTTTCATGAAAAATATAACAGTTTGTTAGCTCGTGTGTCAGGATGTGCAACGTACTTTGATTTAATAATTCTATCATCGAATTCTCTATATGTTGTGCTGCTATCACTATTGTCTAAGTTGTTTATTTATTCTCAATGGATCCACCATGGTTAATCTTAATAAATATCGAGGTTGATTTCCCTTAAATCAGAAAGATTTTCATCATCTTTCTTCATGCAACCATAGTTCATATTTCAAAAGAAAATAGATGATGCTTCAAGTTTTCCCAAGATGTTCCATATACAGATCTTATTTACTAGTGTAGAGCATTGATCTCAGTGCAAACATTCAAGTGCGTTTAAGTTCTTTCTATGATGTGTTAGTATACACTTTATGTGATGCTTCGTTGATACAACAATTTTGAAGCAATCGATTTTCACATTTTTTTTATTCTTATAGAGTTGCTCTACATTCACGTTCTTTGTTTGATACAAATTGACGTCCTTTGAGTCGATTGCAAGAAGGGGGTATCATGGCCTCATAAATTTTATTTTTCTTGAATTTTCACTTAAATTTGTCGATATCTAATTCTTTCATAGAAACACTCTTATGAGTTACTCATTCTCCAAGAGTGCTCGTTCTAAGCTTGAAAAGTAGTTTTCGTACATTCAATTCTCTTAACTTATAATTGTTTGTCTTGAATTTGAAAACTTGCATCCTCGAGTTCACCAAATAATCCAAATCATATTTGTCGTCTAATGATAATCAATGCATAACTAGGAATTCACAACCTTCGTTTTGGTGAACAGAATAGGCATTTCACAAGACGACAATCTTGGTTAAACAAATCCTCATTGTTAATAGTTCATCCACTTATTTTTCTTAACTTCTTTATATTATGGTGTCACTTGATCGAAAGGGAGATTTATTGACACAATTCTAACTTGATTATAGAATCATTCTTGAGTTGGGGAAAGTGTAGGTAATTCTTCCACAAATACATTCAAATATTTATTCACCACTTATAACTATGCTAAGATTTTTTGTCATTAGCATCTACTTCTAGAGAGTTTTAAAGGAATTATACTTGTCTAATTTTGTTTTTCTTCTAGATAAGGAAAACACTAAAAAAGGTTTACTCCTTGTGTCATAAAATTGGACCGTTATAGACGTAAAGGACATCAAAAAAGATTATAAGAGAAATATTTGAAATATACAACACTTGAGCATAGGTTTAAAGAAGTGAAAAAATGAGTGATATAAGTGTTAGAAAGAATTCATATCCAATGGTTGTATTGTAAAATATAGCAATCATCATTGATTTTTGGTTCCTCCTGTCAGATATTGCAAAGACTTGTTCTTTTAATCCTTGTCCTAACGTTACGATGTCTTTGTCCTTATTCTTTCCTTGTATAGATTGTTGTTGATTAAAGGTTTATGAAGGATTTGTTATTAAAAAATGTTGTCTAACCAATTGATAGGGTCGGAAGGACAATTTTCAAAAAATTTATCTTTGGTTATCAAAACTTTTATGTGACTATCAACCAAACTGTTGACTTTGTCTCGAAAAATTCCTTAAGTATTTAATGCCCCAGAGTAGAAGTAGAAGCAAATCTCATCCATTTTGTTCCGATCTAATTTGATGTGAATTGTCTTTTGGAAATACTGGCGGTATAAGATCCAATCGTTTGATCAACACTTTGAAGAACTTGTTTCTGGTTCAACTTGTTCAATTCGATAAGTGACTATTACAATTCGTTAAGAAAACTCATATGCCTTGGGAAAAAGCAAATGTTGTTAGCTATTCTCATAATCGGTTCAATTCGATGAGTCATTCGTAAAATATAAATCATCTTCAGAAATCAAAATCCAACTAGTGTGAACACATTACGAAGATACATTCTATCTCTTGAAACCATCCTATAATGCATGATAAATTTATTAAAAACATTGCATAAATTAAAATTTTAGAGTAAAAAACCCTTACTTCAAAAGTTATTTTGTCTCTATACTTCTAAATCCGAACTCCTTGATACTTGATCCTCGAAACATACTCCAAAATGTACCAAAAATCCAAACAAATTAAAGAGAGAAAGTTTTAAAGAGAGCAGATAAAAAAATGTGTGGAAAAAATGGGGTAGATTTTAGTCATATTTATAGACCCAAACTGGTGCTCGCCGATCACCCTCATTGAGGGTCTGATGAGGTTTCACCAAGGGTCCGTTAAAGGTCTGTCGAGGGTCTAGCAAGACATGTAGAGATTTTTTTCTATTCGATTCAATTTTTCACACAAAATTAGTGCATGATCAAAGCGAGCCATAACCAAATGTTCTTCAAATTAAGAAATTTAAAAATTCCTCGACAAATACATTGATCTCGATTAACCTACGTCCTTTTCATTGTTATTAATAATTTTATTAAAATCCCCACATACCAACCACCACACAGTCGATTGAGGTTGAAGATGTCGAAGGAGATCCCAAGATAGCGTACATTGACTAACTTTTGAGTCACCATAAAACACCATAAACTTCAAACGCTATACACTAGTCTCAGTAATCCAAGCGTTGATACCTTTGTTGCCTAAAAGAACATGTACATCAACAGAATCAATCCACAAAACTATTAAACCACCACCACCACCACCAATCCTCGCATTTCAACAATGAAACAACTCAAAAATTGTAAACCAATTCGCAAGCGGTCAGCATGCTTATTATTCTTTATAGTTTATGATAAAAAGATAATTGAAAACTGATATTCTACTACTAGGCTCTCCAGGCTACAAAATGTTATTTTATTATTGAGCTCACAATCGTTCCAACATAGAATAGTATTTCGTGACAGGGCAAGCGTACACTAAACCACACTTTCAACATCAACCATGGTTGAGCCAAACTCTTCTTCCACAAATTCATCCCCGTCGATGTCCAATCACCCCAACCTTCGCTTTCCCATCACTAGTAGAACCCAACATGATTCTGCGCAACTTCCTAATACAGTGGTCCCTTTCACCATATGCTAAATTGCCTATAACCCATTTGTCACCTTTGCCCCGTCATTAATAAAATCCCTCTCAGCATGTAGCTAAGAAATTTACTTCTCCCAACAACTAAATTAGGAGAAATGTTTTTGTTACTATTCTGCTCCATATTTGTAGTGCGATTTAGATTTGAAACAAACAATGGCTTAGTTGCCACCACCAGCATACCATCGTCATCCGTCCTAGCCCGGACCTACCGTGTGCCACCCCTCACCATAAGTCACTCCACCAGCCTTGCCACTATCACCCATAACACTCGGCTTGCGGGACTCAAAACAAAAGCTTAACTTCCATTGGTATTAGCTCAAAGCGGCCAGCTCATAGCCAAGTACCAAACATATTGCACACCACCACACTTAAGTTCACGACTCTTTTCTTTACTGGGAATTGTCTTCCATAGTGACTAATGCAACCACAACGAAACCAAAACAATGGTAATTTTTCATACAAAATTCAACCCACACATGATCATGCTTAGCTCTATGAAGCCACCATCCCCAATACAGCTTTAAACTTTTTCTCCATTATCCAAGGCACATCATACAGTCGCACCCAAATTATTAATGATTTAAAAACAAACTCCCTAGTACGTACCCCACGTGGTACCATACGCAATGCCAATAGGTGCCCATTAACAATCCACGGTTGCCTGCCGATCACCAAGTCAACCTTGGTTTTGTCATTAAAATGGAGAAGATGTGTATTTCTTGATGATACTTTCACCTTCAACGAAAATGCACTACCCCAGGATTTTGCATAGCCTCCTCTATATATACTCAACGTTGGTAATTTTTGACTAGCATAACGCTTTGCCATCATGACCCTCTCCCCATCTATGCATTCAAATCCTCAACCTCCACCTGCATCAAAGGCTTGCAAATGTCTTCCATTCCTTACACCGCATAAGGAAAAATAAACTCAATCTTCTAGCCAATGAAGCTAAAGCTAATAGAAACTCTAGCGCTCTACAACCTAGAGAGAAAAGTCAATAATTTTTTTATTTTATTTTATTCTGATTGAAATGCAGAAACTCGAACTTTCCTAAATGATTTAAAACTACAAAACAATAGAACATGTAAAAAGGTTCCACAAATGTTACAATTAGGATATATGATTTCTCTATTTCAAAGGGCATATCAATTATCACTTATCACCATGTTTTGTGTACAACTCAGGGGACAAAAAGCTATGCCAATTGCCCATTGAAAATAAACTGCCATGAGGACTAGTCCTCAACAGCAATAAGCCATGATTTATTTATTTTAATAATACACATTTATACAATCACGCATATATATTAATAAGGTTTGAAGTTACACCTATTTAATGTATACAATAAGAATATACTATTGCACAGATAATTCTCACTATTTTTTCCTTAACAAACATGTTCTTAATTTTTTTTAATGTTTTTTTCGGTAGAATTGATACTTTTGAACTATCCTTATTCTTTCTTTATATACTCCTATTTACTCTTATTCTCAACTAAAATATATAAAATACCTATATTTAGGTTACTGATACACATGTTGGTTAATTTCAACAACAATCTCAATGAATTGAGATCACCCTAGAGGTATTATTACTTTTAAATTTGATCAAAATGTAATCAGTAATCTATATAATAGTATTTCATATGTTCCTAAAAGTTTATAAATACAGACCTAATTAACTTAAAGGAGATAAATATGTTATTTTTAATTTTTATCAACTTATAGTTTAATAACCTAAACAAAACGAATATGTATGCAATTCTTGTAAGAATAAAGTACGAAAATAAAATAATAACACACGATATTTTTAGATAGAAACAACTTAAGCCACCATGACTTAAAAGGAAAACAATCGGTTCACCAGACCACCTAATTTTCCATTATAAAAAATAAATATTCAAGTACAAACTTGGTCTTATGCTACCCTCCCAAGAATACTGCCCCAATGTACCTTACTTACGAGTCATTACTCTGTTTTCACAATTTTTAATATTAGCGTGAGTGGTTTCTAGACCAACATTCCAATAAGCTCCCCGCCAATCAGATACGTTCATGAATCAACTCTAAAAGGGTTAGCATAAAAATACAAGTGTCTATATGTTTTCTAAAATGGATTTAATAATGAATAATCCTAACTAGATTATTCAAAACATGTGTCACTTAAATCAAATCAACTAACAAATCTTAGAGTAAAAAAAATAATCATAAATTTAATAATTAAATTAAATAATCATGATCATTCATACAATTATTTATTTTAAATATAAAAAATCTTAATTAAAAAAAAGTTATATAAACATAAAAAACATGAATCAACTTAACTATAAATTATGAAAATATAGATAATTAAATACCATAAATTAATTTCTCAATTTTTCCATACTTTAATGAGAACTGCACCAAAAATTGATCATAAGGCAAAACTTGAATTATTATATGATATTAATCATTGCTAAACTTCTCGATATCAAGGAAGGATCATTTTCACAATTTCAACTGTAGATATATTAATATATAATGTTGATCAAATATGTATATGACCTTGTCGCGAATATATTCTATAGTACTGATAATGTAGAGAAGACAATGATCTATATTTTCTTTAAAATCTTTTCTTTGATATTCAAATGTTAGTTTTTTTATCTTTTTTCTTTTTAAACTCGCACGCACACTTTTTCAACCTTAACGTTTCTATATATATATATATATATATATATATATATCGTAATAATAACATAATAATATTAAGATTTAATATGTTTTTTGCTTAATTTTTGAAAACTTATTAAAAATCTTAATATTATAAAAAATTATTTTTTAAAACACATCTAAAAAATATTTAATTAATAATTTTATTAATTGATTTAAATTTAAATAAATATTTTAGCAGTAAAAATAATTACAGATTATGAATATATGTTATTAAATGATGCATGAGTACAATCCTATATGTCATAGCTATAAAAGATATACTTAAAGTACGACTATCTGACATTCTGACGTTTCTTCGACTTTACTTAATAGACTTGATAACGAACTTAAAAATAAGTTTACATGAAAATATTTTTTTACGAAAATAGTCAACACTCATAATCCTTACAAACTCACTCTTTGATATTTTTGTATGGCAAAACTTCTCACTCACTACATGACACTTATAAGAATAAGATAAAAATATAATGATATCCTAGACTCTATAGTAAAACTATCTTATGATCTGGTGAATCCATATTCGCTGTAACTTGAAAAGCTTGTAAGTAACTGAAATAAAATAGACAAAACAAACGACAACTTGACTTAAAAGCCTCATTGTACATTAGTTTAGTTTACATAGAAATAAGCAAAGTGTAAAGAATAATCATGTAGTGTGTGCATACATACCAATCAAGCTTAACTAAATATGTTATTCCTCTATATGTATAACAAAATAAAATAAGAAAGTCAAATATACTCTCCCCCATTTTGACATACAAGAAAGACAAAAGAAATGAGCTAAACTCCTACTAAGGATAGAACAATATAAAAGAAGATTAATGCAAAAGTGAAATATGGCTTAAACTCCCCCTAAGTTCTATAACTCTTTGACTTAAAAATTAATTAAAAAGTTAATAAATAAGAAGAAGATGTAAATAAATAAAATTCTATTTTTTATTTTTTTTATAAACAGGCACATAAGGTATTAAACTAACTTAATCACAAACAAGTACATAATCAATTGAAAACTCATCATTTTTTTAACTAAAATTTTGATTATCCATATATAAATAAGCAAGTAAAGTAGTAGATATATATACACATATTTTACACATATAATGACATATTGAGATTTATATAAAAACAGTATATATGTTTAAGTTTCACAAATATGTCAATTAAGTCATTTTTGATCAATCAAGAAATACTCAAAAGGAAAAAATATCATCTATCATGTAAAATTATAATTGAGTTTTCAATCTCACAAAATAAAATATACCTATTTTTAAATTTTTTTATCTTTATTTTATAAATGAGACAAATGATTTTTTTTTATTTTTTTCTTTAAACTCTATTGGCTCTTTTTTTGTGCATTTCAAGAACAAGTTTTATAAACAATCATTTTTTGCACAATCTTTTTTTTTTTGCATGAGCCATAAACATATCATGATGGCTTTCACATTAGTTATAGGTAGTCATCTCCGCTCACTGTGGTAACTTCACACATCATAGTAAGTAGTCATCTCAATACTAGGTGCTTCTATACAATAAAATTTTAAACAGTCATTTTTTGCATAATCTTTTTTTTTTGCACGAGTCATAAACATATCATGATGACTTTCACACTAGTTATAGGTAGTCATCTCTGCTCACTGTGGTAACTTCACACATCACAGTAAGTAGTCCTCTCAATACTAGGTGTTTATATACAATAAAATTTTAGAAAGCAAAAACTAGAACTCAACATAATTTTACAATCAAGATTAGTTGAAGTCCTAAAGTCTTTTAAGATAATTCATAAACTTCAAACATGGTATATATATATGTGTGTGTTCGTGAGTGTGTGACTAAGTTCATGTTAACATCAATCATCACATGTACAAGAATATGTCCATACATAAGTCAAAATTGTAGAATAAATTATATAATAAATATAAAAATAAGTTAAATCACTAAAAATAAGGTTATATGTCTATAAGTGTTGAATAAGTCCAATACCTGGTTGGTCAGATAAGGATTTTTTTTCTTTTTTTGTAAGTTTAACTAATAAATAAAATAAAGATAATAAATATTACCCACTTAGGGTCATTTAAGCACTCTAACAAAAATATCTTGATGAAAGAATAAAAGACGGTAAGGTGACTAGGAAAAAACAATCTTTCTTAATCCAAATTTTTTTGCATTTTGGTTTCTCTATATCATTGGGTTGAGACTCAACTACCTTAGGTTTCATAGATGTGTTCTTAGACATAATTATATTTTTCTCATTCATCCTAAATGAAGATGCAATATGCATAATAGGATGATGATAATGAGTCCTAATATTAAAAATATTAAATTTTACTTACCTCTTTGAACTTAAGACTTCATTCTTCCTAGTTGAATTTTTAAACACATTATTTTAATTTTCATTTATCCTTGAATATATTGTAGTATGCATATATAGATAACACTTATGGGTCATACTATGTGAAACATGAGAAAAATCATTAAGTTCAGAAGCATTCATCAAAAATCTACATTTTGGTCTTATATGACCTTTCCTACCACAATGATGATAGACAAGCATAAACTTAACAAATTTTTCTACCATAGGTACAATATTTCTTTGTGCATAAGTAGTAACAATATGAGACTAAGAGTAGAGTTTAAAAGCCTTACAAATGTGATCTTTAATGTTGAAGGTATAGAATTCTCGTCCTTAAAATCAAAACCACTTGTGTCACCGTGTGACTTACCAATGCTCAAGATTTTATCTAAGTATTGAACTCCAATGATAAGTCTTTCCAATACTTCACATGATTCTTTGGACTCTTGCACTTATTTTTTATTATCTTCAACAAGTTTATTATTTTCTTCTTTCAAACCTACAAGACTCAAATTCAAATCATTATTTTGTTTTTGCAAAATATTATTTTCTTATTTTAATTTATTATAAAAGTGTGCCTCAAGTTGTTCATTTAATTTTTTTAAAATTTTTACATTTAAACTATTATTTTCTTTTATGGCTCTAAGACATTTATAAAATAATTCTTTAGAACTTTTAACATTATATTCAGAGAGAAAAGAAGATTTAAGTTCATCATCATCTGAGCTATAACCCTCAATAAAATGATCCATAAGACCAACATAGGTGCATCTAGTGCTGGCTTTGATACCAATTAAAAGTTTATAAAATACAGACCAAATTAAACCAAATGGTGTGAATAAGTTATTTTTTAATTTTTATCAATCTATAATTTAATAACTTAAACAAAATGGTCATACATGCAATCGTGTGTAAGAATAAAACGCAGAAATAAAAGAATAACACACAATATTTTTAGGTGTAAACAACCTAGGTCACAACCATGACCTAAGAGGAAAACCACCGGTCCACCGGACCATTGGACCATCTAACTTTTCACTATAAAAAACAAATATTCAAGTACAAATTCGGTCTTCTGCTACCATTCCTAGGATACTACCCCAATGTACCTTATTTACAAGCCACTACTCTAATTTCGCAGTTTCTAATATTAGCGTGAGTAGCTTCTAGACTAATATTTTAATAAACTTTCCGCCAATCAAATACGTTCATAAATCAATCAACTGCAAAAAGGATTAGCACAAAAACACAAGTACCCATGTATGCTCTAGAATTAATTTAATAATGAATAATCTTAACTAGATCATTCAAAACATATATCACTTAAATCAAATCAACTAACAAATCTTAGAGAAAAAAGATTAAGCACAAATTCAATAAAAATAACTTTTTTAAAATTTAATAATTAAATCAAATAATTATGATCACTTATACAATTATTTGTTTTAAATATAAAAAATTATAATTAAAAAAAAACTATATAAACGTAAAAAATATTAACCAACTTAACTATGAATTATGAATTATGAAAATATAAATAATCAAATACCATAAATTAATTTCTCTAACTTTTCATACCTTTAATGAACTACACCAAAAATTTATCCTAACCTAAAACTTCAATTCCTTATATGATATTAATCATTATTAAACTTTTCAATATGAAGTTAGGATCGTCGTAACAATTTTAACAGTGACTATATTAATATATAATGTTGATCATATATATATCTGACCTTCTCGCCAATATACTGTGAAGTATTGATGATGTAGAGAAGACAATGATATATATTTTCTTTTAAAAAAATTCGGCTTTCCTATTTGACCGTTAGGTTTTTTCAATCCTAACATATATATGTATATAATAATAATAATAATAATAATAATAATATATTTTATGCTTAATTTTTCAAAACTTATTAAAAATCTTAATATTATAAAAAATTATTTTTTAAAATAAATCTTAAAAATATTAAAATACATTTAAAAAATATTTAATTAATAATTTTATAAATTGATTTAAGTTTAAATAAATATTTTAACATAAAAAATAATTATATATTATGAACATATGTTATTAAATATATGAGTATAATCTTATATATCATAATTATAAAAGATATATTTGAAATACGATTATTTGATATTTTGACGTTTTTTCGATTTTATTTAATAGACTTGATAAAAAACTTAAAAATAAGTTTTTATAAAAATATTTTATCCATAAAAATAACTAACACTCCTAATATTTATTGTGAATATGGATAAAAAAAGTATCAATACAAGAATAATGGTTACCTAACGTTACCAAACTCCAAACTCTTTCCCAGTTCTCAATCATTGATTAAAAGTGGTTAGTCAGGATTTTTGGCATGTGAAATACATTGAGACCATGTATTTTTGAAAGTAGCCTGCAGAAAAGAGCTCATGCCAAGTTGCCAAATGTGTACTAGGAATTTTATTGATGCCCTGAAAATAACATTGTCTTTGGTACTGGAAAATTACGCTTTAGGATCATTCCCATTCTCGTCTCCCATGTGACCACTGGCTCCACCACACTTAAAAATTACCATTGAGGTGGCTAATCATATATAGTTGTACCTAAGTTGTTGATGGATCATGGTGATCATTTTGTGTTTTAATGGATAAAGTTTAATTATTTGTTGACTGTCGTAAGATTTAATAATTTCCTCATAAGTTTGTTTCTTAAATCCAAATGGGGAGGGATTGTAGATGGAAAACTACTAAGTTATACGTTGATTCCCTATTTTAAATCCTCATATTTTTAAAATATTTTGGGATGGTAAATTCGAAACAAGGAACCCCTTAAAAAACAAAAAAAACAAAAAAAAATGGGGAATGTAAATTATGATTACTAGAATAATAATTCATTAATATAACTTTATCTAATAATAGTGGTGAAAAAATGTAATGAATATTAAAGATAAAATATATATTTTATAACAATTTATGATGATAATAAAATAATAATCATTACAATATTATTAATAAAAAATATTATATATACTAAACAAGAATTATGTCTCTAGTCAATGTCATTTTTATTTTTTTCTTTAGAAATTATCTGTTATTCTTATATTATTGTTTTAAAAACTTATAAAAAAATAATATTTTAAAATTATAACAATAAAAGTATCATTCTAATAATATTAAACGGATTTTAATTAAACGTTATTTAACATTAAACGGATCTAAATGATCATAATTCAATTTGAACAGTATTCAATTAAATGATATTTAAAGTAAAATAATATATCAATCTTTTTTTAAATATTAAAATATATGAAGTTAAAATAATTGAGGTTATATTTTATATTTATAAGTTTTAAGTATACAATTTTTATTTTTTTTAATATTTTTTAATGCTAATTTTACCTTAACAAATGTGTTGTAACCTATATCGCTATAGAGATATATAACCGCAGAGGGAGGTTTATACAGTTGGAAAGAACACAATATCTTCTTACATTCAACCGAATTCACAAACTAAATAGTTAGCCAAGAGGCCTGGGACTTTTCACTCGATCAGTTTCTTATATTATTTGTTAATAGTATTGTTTGGACACTCAATTATGTTTATTCTAAGTGATCATTAACCAATTATGTCTAATATAAGATTTTTGTTTTTTTGGATAAGTCCATTAATACTAAGTTAAAAAACACTTTATCAAAGACTTTACCAAGTTAAAAAAAAAACTTTATTTTAGTTAGATATGTGAAAAAAATTAGTATAAATTTTATAGTAAATTTTTTTTATTTCAGTTAGTTATGAGAAAAAAATAAGTATAAATTTTATAATAAACCTTTAAAAATACCACTAAATTATTATATATATATATTTTGTTCATATTATTAAATTTTTATGGTCTCACATATACCATCTAATTATTAAAAAGTTTCATTTATATCGTTATATTAATTTTTTCGTCTAATGACATCCCATGTCAATGATAGATTTGAAAAAATTCAGATAATTAAGTGATATATTTATTTCAAATTTATCATTGACATATAAAAATAAATAGTAAAAATATGAAGAAAAATAATTTAATAATATAAATTAAATAAATACAAAAATTTAATAATATTTTTATAAATTTATCTTAAATTTTAATTAAATTTAAGATGATCTACATGAAACATTTTTAAACCAAAAGTTACAGTCTTTATTTTTTTCTTCAATATATTACTTAAACTCCTCCCTTTACACCAAGGGTGACCATTTTGGTATGTTGTGCGTGTTTGTGTAAGTTTATATTAGAGGTAGGCATATGTTAATTAGGTTAATTTTTTTGTCTTGTTATAAATAGATTTGATAATTTTAAAATTTTTAAAACCTTAACCAACTTTGATCATAAAAAATTAAACTTTAAGTCAATCTATAAATTTATTTTGAGGGAGGTTTACTTTACAGTTTTGGACCTATACTCGTAATATTATATATACGATATAAAAGCATCATTTGATTGAAACAAAAAAATACTATATAATTTAACTTAAAAGTTATTACAATCATAAATTCTATTTATTTAATTTTTTATCATTAAGAAGAGATAAAATGATTCTAGTCGGTATTATACAAATATAGAATTATGATTGTTTTAAAATTAATCATTAAAAATTTCTTATGTACAAAATAATTTTAGAAAAATTAAAGTTAAATTGTGTTTAACAGCTTACAAACATCAAATGGAGTTAAAAATCTAGATGAAATTTCATATTATCAATTAGGAACATGTAGTCTATATAATAATGTAAGAAAAAAAATATTAATTTAAAAATTTTGAACTAATTTGAGATTGACTTAAATGACGCATAAAATATAAGGGGTGAGAATGACTATGAGTGTTAAGTGAAATTTTTTTTTATAATTTTAAATAAATTTAAAATTAGAAGTATAATGTATAAAGTAATAATTAAGAATATATTTTAAAAAATTAATATACATTAATATTGTAGGTTTTGCTTGGTTTATTTGATTTTCATAACATCTGGAACTTCAATTAAATCGAAAATGTCGATTTTGTTATATATATATATATATTAAACTCAAGTTGCTTAGTTAGTTATTGAAAAACAATACACACCCCTATTTTATATTAAAGGTATGTTGTGTGTATTCGTTTCATATTTATTCGTATTTTATTATTATAAAAATGTTAAAAATAACAAAAATAATATTTTTAAAACTTATACTTGCAAAAATAGCATTTTTTATGTTTAATTTATATTTTAGTTATTAAAAAAAATCGTTTACATTATATTATTTTAAAGATCATTCAAATTGAATTATATTTATTTAAATCCGTTTAATATTAAACGTCGTTCAATTGGATCATGTTCAATATTATTATATTATTATTTTTGTTGTTATAAGTTTTAGATGTGTTCTTCTTTATAATTTTTAAATTATTTTTAATCAATTTATTTATTTATAAAGGTAAGAAAATTAAATATCTTTAAAAGGAGAAAAGAATTAATTATTGATTTTAATTAAAAATAATAATTTATATCATATATATTATTAATTGTGTTTTAAATCACCACCCCCCTCACTTTACACAATGAATTGACGAACGATACCTTTTAATTATTGTTTAGAGAAATTATCCAAACCAGTAATATTAACTGTTAAAACAATAATATAAATATAATTAACTAACCGTTAACTCTTGTTTTACTATCTTAGAAAAAAAAAGAAAAAATCTTAGATTTCTTAAATAACTAAACCAATATATTTAAATTTCTTAATAGTCTTCATTTTTTTTTCTCAATTAATTGACATCATATAAAATAAGAATAAATAAACAAGATGAAAACGTCTCTTTTAACGTTTTTTGGTATAGACGTTTCCTCCTCCATTATATATATCTGCATATCTTCTTCTCGTTTTATGTGTTTTTTTTTTTCATTTTCTTAACTTTCAAAACTTGGATTTTTTTATACGTTTCTTTTATTCATATTTAAAAAAAATATTATAATGCTATTATAAACTTTTTATTTTATTTTAAAAGTTTTTTTTTAATTCCAAATCTATTATATTAAAAAAAAAAGTAATTCATCATCAAAGTCTCAATAGAACTTCGGAACCCACCTTGCTTAATTTAAATGTTGATGTGTCAGAGACTCAGAAATGAAATTGGTCTTTAAATTGGAAGGTGCAATTAGTTTTCCGTGTTCGGTAATATGCTAAAGGGATTAGGACCACACATCTAATAATATTCCATACGTTGCAATTTATCTGCCTTCAAAAAGAAATCTATCTATCTACCCTTAAACGACTTCATGAGAAGGTGGAAATAATTAGTTGATTACAATGTCTAATAGAATAACATACTTTTTGATTAAATATAAAGATAAGTATGTATAATAATTGAATGATTAATTAATGAATTATTAATATGAATTAATTAAATCGTAAAATATAGGTTGATTTATATATTAAATTGTGATAAAATTTTGAATTTCATAAAATTTTATTTATTTAATAAAAAAATTTAATGTTACATTATTTTTAATTTTAAAACCAAGTTAATGGTAAAAATATTTTTAAATAGATTAAAAGTTATGAGTTATAACTCGGTCATAACTCGGTCACCGAGTCACCCACCACATGATCATTAATTTTTTTTATAAGAATATATTATTTATTAAATAAAATGTGAATCTTCTCCTCAATTATCAACTTTAGGAGTAAATTATACGACATGTCGTTTTCTCATTAACCTACTATCAAGGAAAAAAAAATTGGAGAAGGCTAATAAAAAGCTCTGGTAACTCATCAAATGTGGGTGAGCCAATATTCAAACAGAGGACTCCTACAAGTTGTATACGAGTCATGTTTCACAAATCACATGTCCAACTATATAATTAAAAATGATGAAGATAATAATAAAGTGGAGCTTGTGGTATCACAAAAAGAGGGGGCCAATTATTAATTGACAAGTAAATTCAGATAGCCTTTTCCTAAATTTAACTCAAATTGACAAATACCAACGATACAATATAAACCGTTTTCAAAAATTTGAAAATTTGTTGGTGATGTAATTGGATTTAACAAATACGCTTTTATAATTAATGAGATCTGTTGTTGTTTATTAAAGTAACTAAGAGTATTAGAATTTAAATAACATCTAACATAATTAATATTTTAATTTTTAATTTTTTTTGTTGTATAAATGGTGAGAAGGATTAGAGAAGATTTATTTTCTTGAATTTGGCTTACAAATGATCTATTTTTAGAGTATTATATACTCAATTAAGTTAGATTACGACATGTTATTTTTTTTAATCTATTACTTTTATATATAAAAAATAAGGGTTTGAAATTCATTTCATCGTTTTCGTCTTAGCACACTTCTTTTTTTACTCGTCAATATCAAATTTATTTTCTCTTTTTATATATAAAATTTAGATTTTTAAAATATCATTTGTATATAATAATAATATTAAGACTCTTAAATTTACTCTATTAATTTAAAAAATTAAATTTTTAAATGCAATGTATACAAAGATAATACCAAAACTTGAATTTATACTTTTAAATGTAATATTATAATGATAATACCGAGATATGGATTTATGTTTTTGAATGTTTATACTTTTAAATGTAATAATATAATGAAAATATTAAGATTTGAATTTATATTTTTGAATCTTTATACTTTTAAATGTAATACTATAACAACAATAATAAGATTTGAATTTATATCTTTTGAATGTTTTACTTTACTGTTATGACTTAACTATAAAAATTAAATTAAATTTTTCTTAAGGTTAATAAAATTAATAAATTAGATTTTAAAACATCATATACAACGAAAATATTAATATTCTTAAATTTTATAAAATTAGATTTTTAAATATATCATTTGTAAACAATAATAATACCATTATTCCTAAATTTATTATACTAAGAATTTAAGAAATTGAATTTCTAAATGTCATGCATATAATAACAATATTGAAACTTAAATTTATGTTTTTGAATATAACACTCTATACTTAATTATGAAATTATGACTATTTGATATTATCCAGGTATTAACGACTTGAGATATCTCACTCATATGATGAAAGTAGCACTCGTTTAACAGCTTGTACATAATGACTTGATCCTTAGAAACAAACAACAAAGACATAAGGATCAAGACCTAACTAAGAGCCAAGACTTGAGGATCAAACTTCTGAGGGTTAAGACTTGAGGATTAAGACCAGATGGTCAAGAACTAATGATCAAGACTTGGCCTAGTACACTACCTTAACGACCTAAATCATCTTTTTGCTTACAAGACTTCAAATAGAACGTATATGGTGACCTGAGGGCTCTTTTGCATACAAAACCTTATGAAACACATATAGGATGACCTAAGGGCAACAACTTGATTCTAAATATAATTACTTTTTTATATATCTTTGTTGCTTAAATAAGAGCAATTAATTATGTAACTTTGACACTTGTCTAATAGGTGTTATATATAATTCTTTAGCGAGAAAAATAGAAGATATGCTCATTATTATTATTTCATACTTTTATCTAAAATTTTTATAATCTTATAACATATGTAATTCTTCGAATAATGACTAAATATTTGTATACTTTAGGTAGGAATTAAATTATACATAAATAAATTAAATTATTCTAGTTTTTTTTTAAAGTTAAAAAAAGAAATTAAAATAAAACTTGAGTATCATCATTTTAATAGTGAGGTCGACACCAGACAAGAACATGGAAAGTGGCAGCCCACTTGCA
Source organism: Hippophae gyantsensis (assembly GCA_030763125.1). Taxonomy (NCBI): domain Eukaryota; kingdom Viridiplantae; phylum Streptophyta; class Magnoliopsida; order Rosales; family Elaeagnaceae; genus Hippophae; species Hippophae gyantsensis. Next base: position 23,114,238 of record CM061035.1, on the reverse strand, counting down.
ACACAGCACATTAAAAATGGGCATGAGTATCTTTAATGGATGCAAAAATTTCATTTGGCATAGTGTTGGTAGTACTCCCATGTGCCTCGTACGTGTCATTCAACATTACAAACGTGGCTAATGACGACAAAAGAGATTTCAAAGTATTAGTCACTGTTTTTTATTTTTACTTTTTTAGAAAAAAATCTTATTAAAACACCGTAATAATAAAATTATTAATTAAATATAATATAAATCTTCAATAATTATAAAACGATCGATAGAATATTACTGTTTACGCTAATAGTTAAAATTTTGCAAGGGAGATACTAGACAACCTCCCTTTCTATTCCCTTCAAAACACCGTTCTCATTTATACTAGCTTAAGGCTCACATGAAAGCCATGAATTGGCCCCATACATTATTCTCTTCAAATTGTTGAAATGTTAGAATCATCAATTTCTCAATAATGATTCATTATTCTCTTACTAATCATGTGATAATAGATAATGATTCATTTATGAAATTACAATATATAACTTATTATAATGTATTCAAAAAATTAATTTTTTTTCTTTTTATATCTAACCAATAATACCATTTAATAGTTTTTTATATTACAATTTATCTAATGCTTTTACATTAAAACTATATTTTTTAAATTAAATAATATTTTTATTATAATTCAAACATATAATTTAAATAAAATAATAATAAATTTTATTAATAGGTGAAACATGATAACAATAATACTAATCATTATTCTATATACTTTCAAATTTTACTAATTATAGTTTGATATAAAAGAAGGATATAAAATTAACACATTTTGTTAGCTCATTTTTTTTAAGAAAAAAAGTAAATATGATACTTATACATTTGTAATTAAGACTTGAATCTCATCCCTTCTATTTGCTTAAGTGTACTGCATCATATTGATTTACAAACTCGTTGATCTTTATTTTAAGAAGTTTTATGGTACAAATCTTGCTTTTAAGAGTATCTAATTTTTTGGGCATTGTAGCTATAAGTTTAATATAAATTTCATACCGTAGTTATTGAAATGAGTTCAATTAATAATATAATTAAAAAATATGATTAATTAAATTAAAATGTTAAGGGAATTAAATTTTTCAAAAATAAAATTATAATTATATATTTTATAATAAAAAATATTTTAAAAAAAAATCATCGCTCTTTTCTTCCCTTCATTTGATCGTTTTTTCTCTTTTGTTTTCTCTCTTTTTTCTTATTTTTTTATTTCTCCTAAATATTTTATTAATATTAATAAAATATTAATGAAAGAGGAGAACTAGAGATAGAAGGGGAGAGATTGTTGATTTTTTTATTAATAAAATATATAACTCTTATTTTATTTTTGAAAAATTATAATTTTTAAATATTTTAACTTAATTAACTATGTTTTAAAATTACGTGATTAAATAAACTTGTTCTAATAATCACAAGAAAAAAATCTACAAAAATTATAATTATATGACACAAATAACTCCAAACCCTATTTCTCAAAATGTAATTTAAAAAGATAAAATTTTATTTGTAACATCTTATAAGCATGAAATATATGTTTAATTTTTATAATATTATAAATATATTTAGAATATATTTTCATAAATACTTTAAACATATCTTTAATTTATGTAGCATTTTAAACATTTTAAATACGAGTATTTTACATTTATAATAAAATTAATTAAATTTAAAAAATGTATTAAAGAACATAAGTTCAAAATTTGAAAAAAATTGATGAGTTTTGTGTTATATGAAAGTCATCGTATGTTTATTTATTTATGTTTTACAGGTAAACAATATTAGATAAGTTCATCATTAAAGTGGCATCCATTACGTTAGGATTTGTTTTTTATTTAAAACTTTGATGTGACATTAAGGTAAGATTAACGATAATCCACTAAAGAGTAGACAAAATTTGCTCAAAATTTAATGAAATATGCTCAACTCTCACTTTCCCAATAATGACTCGCGAGTTATTCGTTGTAGTGTAATCAATGACTCTTTCTGAAGAAATTTTTCATTATTATTTTTTACTTAATACAGAAATTATTCTTAAATTATCATTGATTGGAGTATATAATTTCTTGAAAATTGTTAGTTTAGGTAAAAAAAAATTTAAATTAACAGTTAAAAATATGATGAAAATAACAAGGTTTAAATTTTCTAAAGATATCCAAGATATTACTTTTATTATAAAAGATTTGAATGAAAATTTTAGTAAATTTGTAAAAATATTAAAACACTTAATTATTTTTTTAATTAATTTTTATTTAATACATATATAATATTTATTATAACCAAACAAGTTAAAAAACTATAAAATATGTATTAAAGTGTTTAAAATAATTATTTAAGGTAAAAATTGAAAATATATATATACAAATATATTAATATTTATAGTGTAATAAAGCTTTTTGGTCAAAGTAAATTTTTTAAAAAATAATTACAAAATATTTTTTAAATTTAAAAATAATTAAATAAATATATTTAATGATAAATTATTTTTAAAAATAAATAAAGTTTATTATAAGTTATATTTTATCAATATTATTAAATAATTTATTAAAAATATCTTAATATTTTTAATAATTAAAAAATGGATATGAATTACGAGACATGTAAAATCTCAATAATGTGATTGAGCTAAGTCAATCTCGTAATAATGTCAAGCTTTACTTAATATGTAGACACTAATAAACTTTAACGTCAAAATATCATATACGTTAATAAATTTATCTATAAATATTTTTTATGAATTATTAAAATATAAGTAATTTGAGTAAAAAAAAAAAAGAATAAATTTGGTTTTTTGGTTTCTTTAACCATTTTCCATACGTAATGTGATCCTTAGAGACTAGAGTAACGAGAAGCTTTAAAAATAAGAGATCTGTCAGGCTTCTCAATTAATTTATCTTCCTCGCTCTTAACGGTCAAGCTGTAAAGTTCCAACGGAGTTGTTAAATGGCGGATTCCAACAAGAAACTTAGCTATATTTAAAGAGTTTTGTTGGGTCCGTGTTCTTAATCCTCGTTTGCGTTAACAATTTCCAACACCTCAGCTACATAGGCGGTTTTGTCAGTGAGTGAAACGCACAGACACACAGAGAGAGAGAGAGAGACACAGAGAGAGGAACAGTGCGTTAATTGTGAACATAAAAGAAAGAGAAGAGAAAAACATGGGGAAACCTACCTCCTGTTTCAAGATTATCACTTGCGGTAGTGATACAGCGGATAAAGACGATCTCAATGTGGATGAGGTATTTAAAAAATTTTCCCGGAAAATAATTGTTTCTAATGAAGTTTGTTATTTTTCGAGTCGGAGCTTAGTGCTTATATTTCTTATAAATTGATTTCTTTAATTGCTGAGGCAAGTATATATAGGCTTGTATGTTTAATTTGTTGAATCTAAGGAATAAATATAATAGATATCCCAAAGCTATCGTTTTAACAACTGAGATGGAACGAACTGTAGAGATTCATATAAATAGCTTTGTATGTTAAAGATCTGAAAAAACTAGGATCTGCATTGAACAGAGTTATCCCCAATGCTCTCTCTCTCTCTCTCTCTCTCTCTCTCTCTCTTTAATGTAATTTATGCATGCTGCTTTAGTCATGTTTAATTGATTAATAAATGAAACATTTTTATATATCAGACTTATCAGTATGGCCTATCGAAATTGGGATTTTACTCTTCTAGATTTTGTTCTTCCGGGTTGGCTAGTGATTGAATATTAAGATCTGCATGCAAGATGAGCCACTGATTCTTTTAGATCCAAGTGGTGTGTATGTTGTAAGTTGTAGGTGAGTAGGTCCAAAGCATACTGAGTTTGATAATTACAAACACCATCACCATGTATTGTAGAACGGTTGGAACTTATTCAGAGATGAATTAACTTATTGGGAGTTCTGACTGATGATTTGTTGTGAAAAATGGGTTATCAGAATAATGTTGTGTTCTATGTGTGTTTATTGATTAATGTTGCTTCAAATTTTCTTTTAGAGCAAGAACTCAAGTGACAAGCGTGGCTGGAGTTTCCGGAAGAGGTCTGCAAGGCATCGAGTGCTTAGCAATACTGTGATCATAGAAACTCCCTCTCATGTAAATAAGGAGAATGCTGAATCTGCCACTGTCAACTACCAAGCACCAGCTGAGACCACTGTTTCAGAGAAAACCTCTGTTAAGCACTTCATTGAAGAGAAAGACCAAGTCCAAATACCAGTGGAATCTTCTACTGAGGAGAAGTCCCAGATCCCAGTACCTATGGAATCTAAGGAGTCCAAGGCTGAAGTTGTTGCTACACATAACGAAATTGAAAGGGATGTAATAGTTGAGGAATCTGTTGTCATTGTCATTCAGGCTGCCATCAGAGTATTCTTGGTACTTGCTCTTATTTATTTGATTTAATTGTTGGATTCTTTCCAGCCTTAAGAGTGAAAGCATTTATTATATCAATGGCAGGCTAGAAGAGCTTTGCTGAAACTTAAAAATGTAGTTAAGTTGCAAGCTGCAGTTCGAGGACATTTGGTTCGTAGGCATGCTGTGGGAACTCTGCGTTGTGTTCAAGCCATTGTCAAAATGCAACTTCTTGTCCGTGCTCGTCGCACTCGGCTATTTAGAGAAGGTTCATGTCCAGAGAAGTTGGATGCAGCTCTTAATGAGGAAAGTCCTACAACCTTGGTAATTCTGCTCAAATTTGGTCATTCTTGTGAGAGTTTTTGTTTTTTTCCATAAATAAACACTCTTGGTTTTTTAATATGTAGTGCATGAAATTGGCTGAAGAAATAAGTTAGGACTATTTCTATGCTTTGGCAATCTGGTAGTATAACTAATAGAGACTGAGCTGTACGTGTCTTAACTTCAGCTGCCTTGTCATATTTACTAGTAAATCTTGTTTAAAAGATGCTAGTTTAATCTTTTTTCTTGTTTAAAATATCTGGACTTGTATGTCCTGTTATTTTTAACTAATGTTTTAAAGTTGCCTGACTTTTGGAAGTTAGTTGATCATGTCTGGAATGTTAAAACCTTTTGTTTTAATGTCTGAAATGTGCATGGCTTGTTTTTGGACCTCATTGCTATATTCATTATAGCCTGTCACTATGGTTTTATTTGGAGTGATTCTCTCATTTTATTTTTTCTTCTCTGCTTGTGGAATTCCATTGCTGCAACTGACCAATGCTTCTTAAGGTGTGCATTAGTGCCTAAATACTGAGTAAAATATGTATGGCAAAGTACTTAATATGTTCTATGATCATTGTTTCATATACTAAAACTTTTTCTGAAAAGTTCTGTTAATATTTCAGGACAAAAACTTAGTAAGCAAGCCCGGTGCGGCATCCACTTCCATTGAAAAGCTACTTAGCAATAAGTTTGCTCGCCAGGTAAAACTGATCTCTTTGTTCCCTTATTTTGTGAGGCTATTAATATTGCATGCAGGGATTGGTGAACTAAAGTGATCAGTTTTTCAATTTTAGCTTTTGGAATCAACTCCTAAGTCCAAACCTATTCATGTCAAGTGCAATCCTTCTAAATCTGATTCTGCTTGGAAATGGCTGGAAAGGTGGATGTCAGTCTCTCCAGCAGCAGATAATGTAGAGTCAAACAAAGCTGAGCCATTGAAAAAACAAGAAGAGGAACAGGAAAGAAACATAGAGCCCCAATTGGAAACTGAAACAAAGTCTGAGGATCAGGAACAGAAGATTGAGTCCCCATTGAAAAATGGAACAAAATCTGAGGTCTTTTGGGAGGCAGTAGAGTCAAAGTCCAATATGCCATCAGACAATGAAGAAAATCTAATTACTTATGAGGCAGACAACTTCAACTTTCATGCTTACAATTCTACTGCTTATTCAGGAAGAGATGATGTGAAGCAGCCTCAGCATGAAAATACAAGCATGTATGATATGAAAGACACCTTAGTGGAAACTAATTCTCTACCTAGTCAAACTATGCAATCGGATATGGATTCTCAAGTGGAGCAAAAATCTCTTGCTGAGAATCCAGAAATAAAAATAGAACAACCTAAGCGTTCAACCAAAAGGATCGCTTCAGAGCCGCTTGAGACTGAGGGAAAGAAATTTGTTTTTGGATCACGGAAGGCGAGTAACCCTTCATTTATTGCTGCTCAGTCAAAATTTGAAGAATTGCATTCAACAGTCATTTCAGATAGATTGACTAACTCATCCTATCAAGAGGCTGGAATTGAAACTCAAGATAATGCAATCTCATCTGAGGCTGTTACCACCATTAGGTCAGCGGAGATTGACAGAGCAGAGAATCCTGTTCTGCATGGATTAAGGTTTCACACTGAAGATATTGATGGAGCAGAAAATCCTGTTCAGCATGGATCTAGGGTTCAAATTGGTGGCTCAGAGTGTGCAACTGAACTTTCTATTTCTTCCACTCTTGATTCACCCAATGCATCTGATATTGGAGCCACTGAACATGAGCATACATTAGAGAAAGAAATTCACAATCCTGATGACACAGAAAACCTTGATGTTGATGGTAAGGATGTCCCTGCTATGTCAGGATCTAGCTTATCTAACTCAGTCTCATATCAGCCAGAGAAACTTGACATCATCAACAATGAATCGGTTGATTCTCTAAATGGAAGTACCCTGCAGACAGATCTAAATCCAGAGGCTAACTCATCTGATGTTCAGAGGGTACAACACTCTGAGACAGTTGTTCAAGCATACGTGTCATCACCTGGAGCTTCTCCAAGAAGCCGCATGACTGTTGCTGAATCCCAAGGAACACCTTCCAGTCAGATATCTGTGAAATCCAGAAGTAAATCTGTTAAGGGTGGGTCCAACCAGAAACGAAAGTCCCTCTCTGCAGGAAAGAAGTCACCTTCAAATATAAATCATGATTCTGGCTCCAGAAGTAGTGTGGAAAAATTGCCAAAAGATCAGAAAAATGAGAAGAGACGCAATTCCTTTGGTTCAGGAAAACCTGAGCATGGTGACCAAGAACTTAGAGACAGCAGTAGTAATAATTCTCTCCCCCGTTTCATGCTTGCCACAGAATCTGCTAGAGCAAAGCTCAATGCAAACAGCTCTCCGATATCAAGTCCCGATGTGCAAGACAGAGACATCCACGTCAAGAAGAGACACTCTTTACCTGGTGCAAATGGAAAGCAGGGGTCTCCACGAATTCAAAAGGCAATGTCTCAAGCAACAAAGAAAAATGGTAAACCACCTTACATTGTAACTGAGCCTTCTCGTGTGCATATATGGGTTTTGTGTTTTTGGCTTTTATATTCTACTATAGTTTTAAATGTCTCTTGCTCCTTGTGGCTATTTTAAGAATTCCCTGCTAGTTTTATCTTTCCTTTAGCAGAAAATATTATTAAAAAAAAAAGAGTAAAAAAAAAAATACAAATCTTCTTAATCAACACCACAAAAGTCGATGAATGACCTTCCATTTTATGGTGCAAAAGGTTGTTCTGTACAATATAGATGCTTTTCCTTTTTATTTGTATCTGTGGGTTGAAACAGGTCATCTACTTTTCCTTTGTCAATGAAAGGAATTGGGGTTTAGGTTTGTTCTCCCCTTTAAAGCCTTACGCTTCAGCCTTTCTTTGTAGCTTAATGTCTTTCTTTTCCCCCCATTGTTTCCTATCTTCAGTTGTCCTCTAACAATTATGTTCTCATGTTTTGCATGACTTTGTTTAACAATTATAGCTCTACACATTATGTGTACTAAGCAAGTTAGCTGTGAAGTGTGAACTCTGTCAATATTTCAAGTTAGCATTACGATTTACTGTAGAGAATCAGAAAATTTCCAATCGAATAAAATTTATTGTGAATTGAATCTTAGTATGGACTTGATTACTTACCTACTTGAATTTTCTTCATTCAGAGAGAAAATGGCAGAGGTGAAGAGGTATTAGAATTGAGGATCATCATAAGGAATATAAAGGATGACTGGTGCTTGCGGGTTCTATCAATTTGACAATTATCTTTGCTTGACTGGATTAGCTACTTAGTTTTGCTGTACTGCTGCTCCGTCCCTTTACTTATATGATAAGTGCTTTGGAGTAAAATATAGTCTCTTTAATCTGAGTGAGTTTCTGATGTACATTTTCCGCTGCTACCATAAAGATTATTATTATTTTATTATTTCCTGTAATTTTCTCCAAACGGCATAAGTGTGCTTTTAGGTTGATTTGATACAGATACATTTGTTTGCTTGTCCAAATGGAGGCAACTGTAAGGTGAAAGAGCTTTGTTGAGGCTTTTCTGCCTTGTTTTATTGTAATAAATGGGTGGTTTCTCTATTTGGATAAACGTTGAACTTTGGATGGAATGCATTTTTTTCCCGTAAACCCTTTTTATGTTGAAGTAGTATGCATTAGTTGTTATATGCATCAAATGATATGTTAATTATTGATTGATTTAAAGTTGGGATGTAGGATGATATAATAATTGTGAGATCACTTACTAATATAGCTGAGATTGTGGTAGACGTATGCATCGAATTCAAGTTCTGATATGCTCGTTTTGTGGGCCATGAAATTTTACTGCTTTTTAAACCTTTTGCCAGCTTAATTAGCTAATGTGAATGCTCCAGCGTTTTTTTACCACTAATCTCCTCTGTCTTTTGTCTTTCTTTCTGCAAGGACTTGCTCATCGTATCATATGATTTTTCTTGCTTTTTTGATAGAGCGCTAAGCCCTCCCCCTTCCTATATACTAAGTTCCTTAATCCTTTGACAATCACTTGTTAGATTTTTTAGTTTCACATTAAAAAAGAGGAAGGCGTTTGTTCCATTTAATTGCGTCAATGCATGACACCAATAATTGGCATGCACAGACAAGGTGTCACATACATACAAACTAAAGTAGGTGAATTAGGTCCTTTCTATGTCTCTTCCTTTTTGTGAATAGTATTGCCACACCTTTTGGCACCATTCACTAATTTGTAATGTAATTTGGAAATCATATTTCGACCGATTGAGGAAGCCATTGTAGGACAAGAGGGGCACATTTCCCTTTTCAACTCTTGCTATATAGATTTGTTCTTAGTAATATTTCTCTAAGGTTTGACCAAAAGAAAAATAAAATATTTCGCCAAGATTATTTATTGCTCCTCTTGGAAAATATATTTCATATTGAGTTTGTGATATGCTTTAAATTTTGTTTAGTTTTTAGTTTTATTTTTTATAATTCATGTCCAATTATGTATTATGTAAAAGGTTTTAAAAGTTAAACACTAATTTTGTGATGTTTTATTTCTAATAAGGTGAGGCATAAGCCTCAAAGTAGCCTCAAAGGTGTTTGAAGCTTAAGTCCAAAGGCAAAATAAAAAAAACATATAAAATCAAAATAAATAATTTCAAGATGTCAATTATCATAAAAATATAATAGTAAATCCATATCAATTTAAAAATCAGCAACTAAAATTTGCAAGCAAGTAATAACTTAAAAATAATTAGTTCATTGTTTGGAATTACATGAACTAAAAACGAAATAAAAGTCAAGCAAAAAGGAAAAAAATGAAACATCTTAGTAAATCTTTCAACCTTAGTATGGAGAGTAAAAGTAAAATAATTTGAAGATTAATGATTAACAATATTAATATTATTCTAATATTCAAAATATGGAATAAGAAAATAGACTTAAAAAGAAAAATAGTTTAAAAAAATACATATTTTTTAATTATTGAAAGGGTTTTAAAATGGAATTAAAAGATAAAAAGTACACAATTCTATAAGGGCAAAGAGTGATAAGACATGATTGATAGATTTGAAATACTTAAAATATTTGTGATTTATAATATATTTTAATCTTTATCATGTTTACTAACTTAGGAAGGTTAAATTTGAAATGAGCTCTCTTTCAAAACTAAAATTGAAGCAAATTTTGTGATCCTAATTCAATCATTTAAACTCAATTTTAGGAAAAATATTTAGGTATAAGTCTTGGAACTTAAGCCATAAAACTCATCTATTCGTGGAACAAAGTGAAGTGTGAGTCTTAGAAAACATTAAAAATATTAGCCTTGATGCGTTTTTTTATAGGAAAAAGAAGCCTTAAGGTGAACCTTGAAGTTAGCCTTAAATAGTTTTTGAAACCATGATTACGTGTCTTTTTTTAAATAACATTTCAAACCTCAAGGTACACTTTAAGATTAAACTTGACATTACATGTATGTGTCTCATAAGGAGGTTTTGGTGTCATTATGCTATAATCAATTGAACATATATTAAAAATCTTACGCTATTAAACTTACAAGTTAAAATAAATTTGTAATGCATGACTTAAAAGAAAATTATATTGGTTTTTTTGTTGCTTTTTTTTCTTTCTTCTTATTTTTTTTAACTCTAGGTTTGTGTTTCGGTATTGTATGCTTAGATGATATATCATCTAAAATTTTAAATTCTATTTTCCACCACTTTTTTTTATTTTTGACCCCTTGTTTATTTGTATTCAAAGTTAAACACGTGTTTAAAATTAAAATTCATTTTAACACATTCAAAAATAGTATCACGATCCAAAACTTTTATTGGAGACATAATATGATTTGTTGGAATTCCTAAGGATGTCTATCGTTGGAATTGTTGAAGCTCCAGTGACTCTTGTACTTTTGAACGCATATACAAAAAAATATTATGAACATGTGTTCAAAAATAATGAGTCGGGTTTAAATGAAATCACACTTTAAAGGTGTTGTCTCATATAATATTTTCATCAAGTTACTACTTTTTTATAATATGACACATCATGAATCAATTTTTTTATTTAAAACTATAATGGGTTATAAATGTTTATTTTTTATTTTTTCCTTTTGTAAACCAACTTGTTTTAGAATATTCACCTTTATTTTCTCTTATTTTATGCTTGTTATATCTATATGCCTTCTTAATAACATTTTGTCAAGCTAAGTTTAGAAATGGCTTAGGGTTGTAATTCCTGGTTTCTTGTAGCGACTATCATAACTATTTTTTGTTATGATTTTATGCTACCTAACTGGTAGTTAGATTAGCTCTTGCATCCATGTGAATTGGTTACAAGTAGTTTTTGTAGCCTAATTAAAGTGTGTGTATAAGAGACCTTGTAGTGCTTCTTTCATACATTAAATCATAACTTTCAGCTCTCATATATTTCCTTTTATCTTCCTCTACTGGTTGCATGGTATCAAGGTTTTGAAATAGAAAATTAAGACTCTTTTACATAATAGGACTTACTCATTAGTTGAATGTCCTGAACAATCCAAGCCTATTGGTTGCAAATGGATGTTTCTTGTTAAGTTTTGTAGTGATGGCTCACTTAATTAACACAAAGCTCATTTAGCGGTAAAAGGCTTTAATCAAGTTGAAGGAATTGATTTCACATAAACTTTTTCATTTGTAATCAAGCATCAAACAATTTGAATTGTGTTGAATTTGGCACTTGCTCGTGACTGGCTTGATAAACAACTCAATATCAATAATGCATTCTTGAATGATGATCTTCATGAGACAATTTTCATGAAATAACCTCTTGATTTTGAAGATTCATCCCAACCTTATTTGGTTGTAAACTTCAAAAGACACTCTTTGGCCTCAAACATACCCTTCGATCTTGGTGTCAAAAACTCAATAGTGCTCTCATTAAACTTGGTTTCACCAACTCTAAAGCTGATCCCTGCATGTTTTTTCAAAGAGTATGAAATGAGCTTATAGTAATGCTTATATATGTAGATGATATTCTGTTTACTAATAGCAATGCCAACTCCCTTGATAAGTTGGTACTAGCTTTTCACAAGAAATTTTTTCTTAAATTTCTAGGGCCTAGAAATTTGCAAGACTTCTTCTACATTGTAGCTTAACCTGAAGAAATATGTTTAGGATCTTCTTTAAAAGTTTGGTCTTTAGGCATCTAAACTTGCCAAAACATCGATGAAATCTGATGTTGTTCTTTCCAAGCTCAAAAGCACTTCTCTTGATGACCCTTTTGCCTACAGAAGTATCATAGGGGTTTTGTAATATATTTGTTAATACATCCTAATATAGTCTTCTCTATCAATAAACTTTACCAATTTCTTTATGCCCCTATAGGAGTTCATTGGATAACGGCTAAGAGAATTATGAGATTTCTCAAAGGAACAATCACTCATAGCTTAACCTTACATAAGTCACATTCCTTCGATTTGGTGGGATACTATGATTCAGATTTAACTAGTTGTCTTGATGATCAAAGAAGTATTAAAGGCTTTGCTATTTTCCTAGGAGTTACACTGATATCTTGGATGTCTTTCAAGCAAAAGTGGTAGCAAGATCAAGCATTGAAGCTGAATATAGGGCTTTGCTTTAGCATCTGTTGAAATGACTTGGATCAAGATAGTTTTTCTTGAATTGAACATCAATTTTCCCAACATACCATTTCTATATTGTGATAATTTAATGCTATAATGCTTACTGCTAATCCTATCGTGCATACTCGCATGAAGCATGTTGAAATTGATCGATATTTTGTTCGTGATCGGGTTGTCCAAGTATTGCTCATTATGAAGCACATATCTTTCGATAATTATCTCATAAACACATTCATCAACAAGCCTATTGTTAAAGCTACCTTTCATTCCTTAAAAACTAAAGTTATAGTACTTCCCACACCTTGAGTTTAAGGAAAGATGTCAACCTAAGTTTAGAAATGATTTAGGGTTGTAATTCTTGGTTTATTGTAGTAGTTGTCATAAATATTTTTGTTATTATTTTATATTGCCTAAATGGTGGTTAGATCAACTCTTACATCCACGTGAAGTGGTTACAAGCAACTGGTGTAACCTAATTCAAGTGTGTATATAAAAGATCTTGTAGTGTTGTTTTCATACATGAAATCATAACGTCCAATTCTCATATATTTCCTCTTATCTTCCTCCATTGGTTTGCACATTTAATATAGAATGCATAAAAAATAATGAATTTAGCATCATTGCTTCTTAATATGTATAAATGGATCCAAAAGAAACCAACAATTAATTTAGAATTTTAATATATTTAAAGCATTGAATTTTTCTTTTACATTATGCATTCTACCTATATTTGTTCATAAAGTTTATATTAGATGATTAAAATGACGAATTGATTATAATTCATATTATATTTGGTATGAATGAAACATGTTTTATGTTTCTAATATTTAAGATCGGTAACAAAAATGGCATCAACATTAAGTCATTACAAAAATACTCCAAGTGTTGATTATTGTGTAACATTTATATTATCATTTCCATTAACATCATTTATTTTCTAATATCATTTTTTTAACATTGTTTATTATTTGATGTTAAAAAAACACAGCTAATGAAAAGATTGAAGCACACCAAGGGTCCTATTGTACGAGTGAAATGCATAAGTTTCATAGTTTTTTTAGTAGATCATATAGAACTTATTATTTTCATAAAATTAACACTAAAGTTCTATTTTAACCATTAATTGACCAAATAAGATATATTATGTTATTTGCTAGTCATGTAACTAAATTTGTAAGGAAGTTTTTGAAATAATAATTTAAAAAAGAAATGATAATAAAGAAATAACAATAACGAGAAATTAAAACGTCAACATCTTTAGTCCACAACAAACAAAATCCTCCATTTCTTTCAGATGAAATAAATAAGACATATCTACCTTCGCTTGACTGCTTATAGTTTGACTAGTTTATTCTACATTTCACACAAGAAGATAATTTTTGGAGAATGAAGGTTCTGGACCTCTTTAATTATCCTAACCACAGGTCTTTATACATTGATAATTTCAAGAGATGATCATTTACAAATGAAAGACCCATTTGAGGAGACCTTACCACCAAAAATCACGTTGTTACTAGGAATTAGTAGACAAAATTTCACTATCCATAACATTTTCTCTATTGTTAGAGCTTGAAGAAGACCTCACTCTGGCCATATGTTCTCTAACAAGTCTTTCTAGAGATGATCTTCTACTAGGGAGAAGAGTTTTATGTATCAAATTATCACTAATTTCTTCTCCTGAGCTTAGAGAAAATCTTGCTATATTTTTTTCTTTTTGGCATCGTGGAAAAAACTTGTTTTGTATATATGAAAAGCGAATTTAAGTTTCTCATCTAAGGTTTGCCTTTTATGTAGTTTTTGACTTAAATAGCATTATTTTTGATAAATTAATTAATTTTTTTACTAGGAATAATTCATCCAAAAACTCATAGTTTTGTATTAAATTACTCAATAAATAGACCAAGACACCCTCATTTTATAACTTCAATAAAATGAAATCATTATAAGACCACATTACATCTTTGACGACCCTATCGATAATTTTATTAGAGTTCTAATAATCCTATCGGTGGTCTCGTCAGAGATATATGTAATACGTTACATTTAAATGTAGAGTTTGATATAATATGTTACATCATAAATGAAGATTCAACAATCTTATTATAAATAGAATTAACATATTACATCCAAAAATAAATGTAGATATAATATGTTATATGTAAAGGAATACATAAGTTATATAGTTGAATTATAAGTTGTTGGTAGGTTGGTGGCAATATTGTTAGAGAACCTTGTAAAATCTAATATTATTTTTATTTTATTTTATTCACTTAGTAAAAAGATTTTGATATTTATAGATACCAAACTTAAGAAATACGAGTAAAAAATATATTATGTGAAAGGAATATTCTTCCCAGATTTCTTTCGACCTGAAAGGCCCATTGAGTTAAAATTAATCTAATTTAAATTTTTAAAAAATATAAACTATTCAAATATAAAATTAGATTTCACTTAAAATAAAAATAAAAAACATATCTCCTTTCTGAAAAAGATTAATTTTTTTCTATCTCAATTTATTACATTTTCTTTCCTTTTAGTTTCTATGTCATCTTATTATCTTTCTTACTTGTTTTTCTGTTTTATCTTATTCTATTTTTATATTTCTAATTTATTTATATTAATATTATAAAATTTATTTTTATTTTTAAAATTGTTTGGATTTATAAATCATAAAAGAGAAAAAAAAAATTTAATGCAGAAAACACATAAAGATTGAGAGATAATTAAATGAGAGAAATTATTTTTATTTATGAACAAAAAAAGTGTATCTTTTTTGGTTTTTAATGTTATTTTTAAGATATTATAAATAAAATGTTAAGCATCCACTCGTCGGTACATATATACAACAGCCATTGACATTGCACACAGTAATTAACAACTCTGGCACTCATGCCAAATTGAGAAATTGTGATGATAAAGTATCCACCTAACGATCTTCTCGTCGAACTGCATTCGGATCAGAAACCATGTCCATCATCATCTTCTCAGGTGAGTCTTCCCAATTACCAAATGTTTTCAAGTCAACCTGCAAAAGGGGCCTTATTATAAATCCAGATGCAAATTGTTATCATTCCTTACGTTGGTGCAGGTGCAAGTACAACTAGGTTACCTTTCGTCTTTGGTCAGTGAATAGTTGTTCTCTTTTCATATGTGCATTTTGCAATTCCTTGGCTTTATTCCCACCAAGTCCCCAAGCCTCCACCTCTACAACCAAAGCTTCAACAGATAGAAATCCCTGAAGTTAAAGAAAAACAAATTCGGAGATTAAATTAGGAAACTTCTACATGGCGTTCCATGCTTGCACTATTCATGAGTTCAATTATAGAATACTAGTAGATTCTTCAATTTGTCAGCAAGTGCCTGACACTCATAGCTAATGCAACCATTACATTTGTACCTGATCAGGGAAAAGGGAGCCAGGTTGGTAAGTTTTATCAACTGCATGATGGCGCACAGTAACTCTAGCAAAATCGTCATCAACAAATATTCTCTCATTTCCCATACTTCCTCCAAATGCAATGCCCACGGGCTTCGGATGAGGATCATATGATTTAACAGTAGGATGCACGTGGCTATATACGAAATTCTTTTCCTTTCCTGTCATTATTTCATTCCATTAGTTTAAATCAATAAAAAATTTGAAATAGATTCCCTTAAAAGACGTACCAGTGGATGGATACGCATGAAAGACTGGGCTTATAGCAAAGAGAATTCCAGAGCTTCCATAAAATACATTCTTATTTTCAAACGCTTGATGGATTAGGACACCTATTATCCATTTTCTCTCATCAGAACTACCCTCCTGGGCGTCTCCTGAGGTTGCAGATATCAATATAAGCATTGGACCTTGATAACCTTCAATGTTGGACCAAAATCTGCTCAACCCCCTCCCATGAAGAGATGACCTGGAGAACAGCATAAATCGATATTAAACAGGCAATTATCGGTTCTAGAAATGGATGAGCATCAGTAAAGGAGAACTATGAATCACACACAAAAACTCAATAAAAGATTGCAAAATCACTTTTTGAACTAATTAGAATCATATTATCAAAACCTAATTAAGTAAAATTTGATGCAATGAGTACAAATCTCAAACAATCTTATTAGCATGAAAAAAATCAACTGAAATATTTTACAATTGTTCATTCAAGGAGAGAAAATAACATATACACAATAATATATATATATATATATATATACACACAGACAATAATATATATATATGGTCCGATGTAGCATCAACTTTTCACACAATTTTTTACATTTTTTAATCTCAACAATTGAGACTGAGACTTATACAGGAATAGAGAGAAAATTACTCCTATAAATCTCAACCGTTGAGATAAGAGTGTAAAAACTTGTGTAATATTTTGCAACCACTGATCGGTTCTAAAAACGGATGAGAATCGATAAAGGAGAACTATGAAGCACACATGAAAGCTCAATAGAAGATTGTAAAATCACTTTTTGTACTAATTAGGATCATATTATCGAAACCTAGTCAAGTAAAATATGTTACCATGTGGACAAATCTAAAACAATCTTATTAGCATGAAAAAAATCAATTGAAATATTTTACAATTGTTCATTCAAGGAGAAAAATAATATAAACCAATGGTCACAACTTTTTGCACAGTTTTTTACACTTCTTTATCTCAACGGTTGAAATTTATGAGGGAGTGAAAAGAGAAAATTACTCTTTTAAATCTCAACCGTTGAGATAAGAGAGTGTAAAATATTGTGTAACATTTTGCAGCCATTCATCCTCTCCCCTCCCCCTACACACACATATATATCACAACTGTTATAATGAGCACTAGTCCTCACATTATGGAGAGAACCTCAAGGGTATAAACACCTCTTTAAGGATAACTAAGTTTATTTTTAAAGTTTGGGGTTTAGCTTTCACAAGTTAGGGTTTAGATTTTCATTAATAGGGTTTAGATTTCCATTCTAGGTATAATATGTTGATATTTACATATTTTTATGTCCTTTTCTGCCCCTATGGACCTCACCAAATGGAGAGCACTGGTGCTCACCAAAACACTCTTCTATGTATTAGAAAAACTGGTAACATCAAGAGCTCAAGAACAAAGTTGACCAGCTTATGAAACCCTGGCGTCCAGTGATAGTTGAGGCTATTGGCTATAACAAACAGATAACATTTTCAAGATAGGAAAGAGTGGTTGCACAATTATTAGAAACACCAAAATGCACCCACACATTCTTAAAGTACACGGACTGTACTACAATTGTTCATGTAGGATTTAGGAAGAGAAAGAGCATAAACAGTGATTAGCAGCATAGCATGTGAGTGGACAGCAACAAATCTGTCAACACAATACTAATATTGGAAGATAACAAACCTAAATAGAATATTTTCATTAGTTCCATCATCGTTGCTAAAGAGACATAATCTTGACAATTCTTCACTTATTGTACTTCTCATCGTTAGAGAAATTGCCCATGCAGTTCCACAGGTTAGAAGACGAGAATTGCATGATTTCGATGCAGAAATATCTCCAACTGAAGAATTTGAGGAATCCAATGCATCCTGTCATTAAGATCAATTTCAAGCATACAAAATAATGTCTCAATTGCCACGTGTACGAAAAACTAGAATCAGAAACAACAGTCTCATGAACAAATAAAATTATCTAAAGAAGCGACTCACTCTACAAGCAAAGCCAAACACAAAACATAAACAAAATCCGAAGTATTATTACTTATGTCCCTAATAAAATGTATAGCTATTATCTAAAACTTTAAAAGAGAACATGATGATGATAAAACAAAAGTATTGAAATCATTTAGGATATAAACTCTATAATATGAAAAAAGAAATTCAGAAACCTCTTGAATGACAGAGTTTTCTAGTCTTGCATGGACAAATTGCCCCAAGCAATCGGCCAGGCTTGGCAATGTCTTCAAGGCCCACGACAGAAACTTTCCCACAGGAAGTTTAACATCCAAGCCTGATATGTCACAATCCCACACACTCAAGCTGCTAGTAACTTCAGCACATGATACTACAGCTGATAACACTAGATGATTAACATCCATCAAACACAAGTTAGCTTTCCTTTTCAGAAACTTAAGATTTTTACAATCCGACCACATAGCCCAACACATCCAAAGAAGCATAAGCACATCCTTGGGCAGAAAAGACCCACTAATCTTGCAATCAGCATCTTCAGATTCAAATTGCAATTCCAAAGAAAAACCTGATTTTGCTGCAGTTGCTGCAAATACTCTCAACAATGTATTAAGTGAAATTGAGGTAGAAGTCCTTCCACTGCACTTGTTATACCCTCTTAAGAACTCTACCCAACTGAAACCTCCTTTATCGGGAATGAAAAATATGTCCACTATTGATGAACCTAGCTGATCCAACATTCCCAGAAATTGTTCAGGCATTTCTGATGTTTCAACACTTGACTTCTTATAAGTTAAACAAAAGCACCGCTGAAAACCATAATAAACTAAACAATTAAAAAAGAAATGACAAAATTTAGAGATGCAAACAACTCTAGTAAGGATTAAGGAAACAATACTATTTAAGTTACAGAGTCTAGAATTAGGAACAATTCAATTTCTTATTAACCAGTAACAATGTAATTTGTTACTAGGGCAATGATTTTAAAAGTTAAAAATATAAAACTGCCGTTAATCATCAACTTGTTATCAGAGGCACAGGACGGGACACTGAAATTAATCGGTAAGAGGAAAATTTTAAGTGAGAGGTGCTCGTGATCTTAAATTACCTGAAGAGAATCAATAGAAACTGCGTTTGAATGAGGATCGGTGAACTTGGAGAAAGCTGTCTGAAGCATCGGAAGAGCTCCAACAGAAGCTGCGAGGCTTTCCGCCTCTCTTTGTTCCGCAGAAACCTTCTGCTCCGTCGAGGTTGATGCTCCCATTTTCTCACGGGATTACCTCGGCAACCAAACAGGTCGATTTTTTCCTCCCTTATCAAATTGCGCGATATTTTGGATCTGTCTTTCCTACTTTTGTTTTTTCTTTTCTTTTCTTTTATTTGGTGAATATAAAATCATTATTTATTTTTAAAATAATTATATTTAATTTTTATAATAATTTATTATTATTATTAGATAATGAATTATCATTTTTATGTTTTATTTAATTTTTCTACAATTATTTTAATTATATTTTGTTAGATGTAAAATAAATTACACTGTATAATATAAATAAGACTATTCAACAATATAACTCACAGTTCACCCAATCAACGCTTAGTTAGTAAATGAGCATAATTATTAGATAAATGATTTAAGAGATAAATATCTCTTAATTATTTAAAAGATATAATTACATAAAAATAACTTCGATTTTAAACTAAATATATATTCTCAAATAAGTAATTAAGGATATGTTAACAACAAGTATACATGTTATGTGAATAATATAATGTATTTTAGTAAGGGTATTAATCCCATACGAAGTTGTATAACTTATAATTGAATACCGATATAATTATTATGATTACTATTTGGACAATAACAAATTATAAAAATTAAAAAAATAAATTACAATTAATTTTAAATAACAAAACTCAAAAATTATGAAGATATATGAGAAAACGACCTAAGAATCTTAATCACTCAATTTTAAACATGTGAATCACTAAATTTTCCTCCAATACTACTCGTTAAGTTCATCAATTATAAACCACGCACATAAAAATCATATATCTCTATCTAGAAACTATGTATATTATTTAATCAAGATAAATAATTAAATAATTCTCTTAAATCTATTTAATTGCATTTATGGATTAATTGTTGTCAAATAATTAATAACGTAAAAATCAGATTAAATAATATAATTGAATTGAAATCACAATTAAGATAAAATATTAGATCATCATATATAGAAAATTGGGTTCATAAGACTCTTAGATTAATAAATTAACTAGACATAATTATGTTCATAAAGTTCAAATTTTTCATAAAGAAAGACATAAATTTATAAAGAAAGGAAAAGAAGAAGAGATACACTAAATCTCTTGATTTGTAGTACTAATATTCTCTTAAATCCTTCACAAAGTTCTATCTTCTTAAATCTTTTCTTAAACTTCTTCTCTCTTTTTTCTCTTCTTGTCAGCTATTAGGATTTTTGATTCTTAATTAAATAGGATTTGTGCCCAACTATATATGTTGCCCACGATCAAAAAATGCTTGCCACGATATGGTGATTTTTGACTTGTTTTCACTATATTTGCCTTTATTTCACCTACATTGACATAATTAAACACAAATTAAATACTTTCATCATATTTTAACACATAATATGGTAAATAAGTGGTTTAGAAGTGACTAAATAACTCTATAGAATTATCACATTCCTAAACTTTGCTTATCCTCAAGTAAAGCCAAGTCTGTATAGCTAAGATGATATAGACAGTATATTCATAAATACATATCTATTAATACATGTATGTTCATTAAAAACCATTAACCTCAAAATTTGTACAATTATATGACAACAAGGTTTACATATCCATCAATCAAATCTCTATTAATGCAAGAATATTGAAGGTTTTTGACGAATTTATTGGTATGTGTGTTACACATAATGTCATCCAATGCACTTGTGAAATCAACTTGTATGAGGATACTAATCAACTAGGTCTTAGAACAAGTTTTATAGGTTCATTTTTCACATCTCTTTCCACTAATGTAAATAAGCACTTAGCTAAAGATCAGTAGGGTTTTACATGCTTGTAGTGTAAGGTTTAGGTGGTGGTAGATAAATAGATATTTAGGCTTTTTCCATACTCTAGATCTCTTTTTTTCATCATGAAATATTTAACTAAAATTGAGCTTTCATTTGATATTTTTGTGCATCTTATCTAAGCATTCTTTTATTTCACATATCTTCTTCTCTTTTTATTTTTATTTTTTTAATATCCTCACAATACCCCTAAACTTATCTTTAATTTAATTTAATTTTTTCTTTTTGTTTAAAGGGGGTGTTGTAAGTTTTTTTGTGTGAATGTGAAGAAATATGGTGCATTACATTTCACCTCACTCTATAGTATAACTTATGATTGCATTTTCATACAAGTTAAATGTGTAAGGGTAGATGAAATGCTTATTGGTTAGGCTAAATATGTAACTTAAAGATATGAATGATTCTTAGTTAAACTCAAATAAGTGACTAAGGATATAAACAATATTTAGTCTAAAATGCTTAATCAATCAAATTAAAACTTAAATTATTCCTCAAGCCAAATATTATTTAAGATTTCACCTCAAGAGATGATAAAATAGATTTTAAAACATGGTAGACCCAATCAAATAGCACAACTCACCCAAAATTTTATTCCAATAAGAACACCAAAATAAATTATAAGCATGTGCTTAAAAATATGAATCAATTCAATCAAAACTAGTAAGTATATCACGTGATTAATTTAAGTATCTTAACGAACATGTTACATTATTTATCTTAGTCATGATAACTAATTCTACCATTGGATTTATATGTTTCATATCAAATATGCATGCATTTATTTTCTATATATTCATCAATTTCAACCTAAATCATGATTAAAAAAATCCTAAAAAATGAAAATGCACACTAAACATTAAAGTAGAGAACGAAGTTTCCTCTCTCATACTTAAATTTCACATTATCTCCAATGTGCACATATGAATATGAGAAAGAGTGAAAGGAAAGAAAACTCTTGACACACTACATCTGTCGCTAAAATTGCTCAATCTTTGTTATATCATTGCTCTTCATATTTATTAACCTACAAAACAGAAAACATATAAGTAAAATAATGTTGGGTTGCCTCACAACAAGCATCATGTTTAACATTCTTGGCTAGACAGTCAGGTCAGTTCCTAAGGCACATCCACTAAGGTCATCACAGCCTTTTTATTTGGTAATTGATCTTCAAGATAGTGTTTTACTTTATGCCCATCAACTATGAACCGTTCTTTGTTTTTGTTCTCTAATTCAATGGCTCTATAATTTATTACCTTAGTGATGGTGAATAGATCTAACCATTTACTCTTGAGTTTACCCAAAAAATAATTTGAGTCTTGAGTTGTACAGTAATACTTGTTGTCTCTGTTCAAAAGTACGATGGAAATTTTTTTCATCATGCCATCTTTTTATTTTATCTTTGTAAAGCTCGACATTCTCATATGCACTCCACCATAACTCACATAATTCATTTATTTGTAGCATTCTTTTCTCACTAGTTGCATCTATGGACATGTTTGATTGTTTCAACACCCAATATGATTTAGCTTTAATTCCACTAGTAGGTGACATGTCTTTCCATAGACTAACCTATATGAGGTGGTACCAATTGGTGTTTTAAATGCAGTTTTGTATGCCCATAAAGCATCATCTAACTTAAAGGCCCAATCCTTTCTAAAATTATTGACTGTTTCCTCAAAGATTCTTTCATCTCTCTATTGGACACCTCTGCTTACCTACTTGTTTAAAGATGATAGAGGATAGATACCCTTATGCTTAATTCCATACTTAGACAATAAAGAATTAAAGGCTTTATTACAAAAGTGACTACCTCTATCACTAGTTATAATCCTAGGAGTTATAAACCTAGTGAAAATGTTTTTTCTTTATAAGGTGGCATGGTGATGATTTTTTTCAAAAAATCATAATCAATAAGCATAATGGAATAGTGATAATAGTGCCTACATGTAGCCAAATAGGCTACCTTCTAGGTTGTATAATCTATACCGCTGACTCACTAATTACATAGTCTACACCAATTCTTTCAAGTCCAGATTATTTTCTTTATAGACCATGATGTCTATGTTTTTGTACTCCACGAGTCACATAATATACCCTTCAACATTTTAATCATAATAGTTCAAGACGTAGCTCAAGGATGTGTTGGATAGGATAGTTTGCTGCCTTTTAGGCCACATCTTCCCTTTATGACATAATGTCACCTTTCAGACAACAAAGTCCTGAGCACCTTCTAGGTTGCATGATATGGGTTACGTCCCCCCTAAAAGTGAGTAGCCTAGGAAGTCGTTGATGAATGCTATTTTGACCTATTATATCCTATATTTTAAGTATTTATTTTACTTTATCTTATTTTGGAGAGTATTTTCATGTTTTGTATGTTAAAATGATTTTAGATGAATAATGGGTAAACATGAGTTAAAAGAGTGAAAATGGGACAATTAATGAAAATTCACATAAGTCAGAATGAACAAGAATGTTAAATTTTAGAAATTCTATGTGCGCTACTATGAGACATTACTCGTGTCGTGGTAAGATGCTATCGGGTTCAAACTGGGCATTTTAGGATTTCTATGCTTATAGTGGCCTAACATATCCATGTCGGGACACAAGGATTTCGAGCCCAACTTATGTTTTCTAAAGTTATGTGCGCATTGCAACCCAACTTATTTCATGATGCTACACGGTCCTCTAGGGTTACAATTAAAGAAACAAAGATCGACACACACTGCAACATACAATAAATCATATCGCAACCCAAGTATAAAAATATGTCATAAACCTTAATATGCATTCCAAACGTGTTTAACCCTAGTTTTAGTCTATAAACACAACCTTAACCCCTCTTAAATATATATTAATCAAGCTACATTAACAACCACCACCTAACCATAGTCGTTCCACTATCAATATACAAATATAGAAAGAAAACCTCTCAATTGTGAAGAAGATCCAAGATTTGATGAATGTACTGATAACTTATTCAGAGATCTGAAATCACTTCTCGAGAAAGGATATTTTCATAGTACTATATTATTTCTTTTTATAATATGATATCTTTTGTAATTGAATTAACTTTTATTAATGTAGCTATGATTAGCTAGTTTTGTAATATGGGATTTAGTATTTGCTTCTAATGATTGAAAGAACAATTTTATGGTTTGAATAAATAAAAATTTGACTTATTTCTTGTTCATATTCTTCAAATCTTTAATTATAAATTCATGATGAGTGAAATCTTGGTTTATAATTAAAAACTCATTTTAGACCTAAGCATTAGACATGTCATCTATGATTATTTGCATATGAATGAATAATAGTATACTTTAATTTCATTTTTTGTATTAAATTAGATGGCTAAAATAATCTTTAATTATAAATTAATGATGAATCAAATATTGATTTATAATTAAAGAATATATTTACCGTAGATTTACTAATTAATTAATATCAAGTTCACCTAAGGAAGTTATTAATTAATTGAGAATCTTGATTTATATGATTTTCTTAGTTTGTCAATTAATCAGTTTCAAGTCTGATCAAGGAAAATATTAATTAATTGAGAATTATGGGGACTCATCATGATTATAGAGAGTTCGAAAAATCAATAAATCTAACTTATTATTTAAATCATTTAATTCATTCATTCTATGAAGAGTTATGCTCACAAAAATCTCATATCCATCATCCCTTTTTTTAGCTATAAATTTACTTGATATACCTTAATTTACTAGCAATCTTTAGTCATTAAAGTAATTTAGAATTTAGATTTATTTTCTCTGAATTGACACCTAATATAATATTTAGGATTATTTTTCTTAGTTAATTTAGAAGATAATTTAATTTTTTAAAATAACCGATTAATTCCTTTAGAGACTGATCTCTGGTTAACTTATCATTAATCTGCTAGTTATTTATATACTTACAAGAAATTAAAATTTTTGCATCACTTGCTTGACAACCTAAATAAGGTAATGTTCATATTACGAGCAAACAAAACAATATTTAATGGTAATGCATCATCTACCCCTAACCTAAATCAAGTATGAGCAAATGACACTATAACAAAAATAAAAATAAACAAACTACAAGAAAAAAACAAAAATAAAAAAGTAAGAAACTTAATGGGTTGCTTCCTATTTAACGTTTGGTTTAACATCATTAGCCAGACGTAATGTGTTTTTGAATGTTAGAAAAGAAGTTAGTAGACTAACTTGAATAAAATCATTCAAGTTATCCTCCAAGGTTGGCTTGTTGGGAAGATTTTGTTGTTGTTGCTGGTGGAATTGCTAGACCTGTTGGTTTGAATTCTGGGCAAATGAAGGGTTGTTTTATATCCATGAGAAATTAGGATGAATCCTACACCCAAGATTATAAGTGTTTGCATTGAGGTCATATCTGAGTCTTGGTTGGTACTCTCCCAATACATTGACCTGCTTAGGTCCAACATTTTCTTCTCCTTGAAATGGACAGGCATTAGCACCATGTCCCTGATTGCTACACATACCACATTTCTCTAAGTTGGAAATGGCTTATGTAGAGAGAAGCGTAACTTGCTTTGTCAATTGTGTAAGTGATAGGGGCAGAACCGACATCGCCGATCCTGCCCGTTACTTTGGTTTTATCTATTTATAAAACTCTCGCAAGTGCACGAATCATTTCGTAGAAAATGATAAGTATACTCCCAAGGTCGATCTAAGGAAGGAATGTATGTGGTTTTTAATTTATTATTCAAACTTTTAAAAACGAAATTAAATCCTAAACATCCTGTCACGATATTTTGGGTTTTGTGTTTTTAATCTATTAACATAAAAATAAACAAAGATTCAATAAATATTTATGCAAATTTTATCATTTAAAATAGTGGAGTATTTATGGATATAATAACTAAGTTAATTATGCTTGCTCATATTATTTAGGTTATTAAAGATATGAATTGATATTTATTGATTCTCTCTTTTTTATATGAATACCACCTTTGGTGGGTTAGATATTCTTTGTTAACTAAACAAATCAATTAACACCTATGGGTGGGGTTGATAACTAATTTGGTTAATTAAATTAATTTCTTTTTCTAAGAGATTGAAAATGAACCATTTAAATGCCACCTTTGGTGGGGTTAGGCAGATTTAAACTTTATTCAAGGTGTCCAAATTAAACCTAAGAATTTAGTTATCCGAGTACTAACTTTCAAGTTTTAAAACCACTCTTGAAAACATGTTGTCAATACATTTTCGGATAATAATTCTTATAAAAACTTTTGAAATAGAGCTTCACTCTAACTAAGGCGATTGTACCATCAAATAAAAGAGCACTACTCTAAATCGAATAGGATAACTAAACCTTAAAATCTAATTTTCGGGTTTAAGTTTGTAATGAAAAATAATATATTTCTCTCTAACATTCTTAATATAAAATCTTGAATAAAAATAAAATCAATTCATTTTAGAGATTTTTACCTATTTAATATTTCAAGCATAACAACGTTATTATTACATCATTTTTATAAACAGCCAGCAGAGTTAAATTTAATCACACACAAATTAAATATAACATGTAAGAATAAAGCATAAAAAACAACTATAAAGAAAATAAAATCATTACAGAACTTCGATGCTATTCCCGTTCTTTGGAAAACCTCCAATGAATTTGCACTCCCATTTATTGAATCGAAAAGCTAATAAATTACAAAAACATAACTAGTTCTTCCCAAAAAGGGAAGAACTCTAAAACTAAGAGAAATTAACTAAAAACTAAGAAAAACTAAAAAAACCTAAAAATCTAATAAAAGAGAGAAAGAAAGAAGAGAGAAGTGTGTTTTGAAGGTGTGTTTAGAAGTGAAGAGAAGGGGGGTATTTATAGGTGAAGATGGAGAGAAAAAGTGGGAAAAAAATGTAAAAAAAATGTAAAAACGCGGATTAGTGATTGCTGACGTCATTTGATGATGTCAGCATGACGGGGGGCGGCTGCACTGTGCGCGCGGATGAAAAGTTCCCGCGGATGAACAGTGGGGCGCGGATGAACATGTCTGCGGATGAACGGTGTCGGATGAAACGATGGGGCACGGATGAACAGTGCCGCGGATGAACAAGGGTATGATGAACAGCGCGGATGAAACGATGCATGAGAAGCTGGCGCATGCCAAGGTACGGCGCGCGATTTTCCCTTTTTGACATTTTTGTCCTTTTTGACCCATTTTGTCCAATTTTTCCATATTTGTTGACCTTTCCCCATTTATTTATTAATATATTTGTGATGTATTGCTTCCAGTATTCCTCTTTGAGTTTTTAAGTTGCGTTTTTAAGCCAAAATACCTGAAAAACAATAAAAATACCCGTGATTCCGAAAAAGACAAATTTATATAAATATATGACAAAACATATAAATATATATATTTTTAATCAATTAATGTGCATAAAATCATGGTTATTTTAGTGCTTTTTGAGCACTCATCAGTAAGCTATAGTTGTACCTCAGTACTGGAATCTATTTCATGAATTCCAGCCCGTCTCACTTTGGTGCTCTTCTGTTAGGAATTAGCACACAACATCTCAAAAGAGATTGTAAGTCTCTAAGGCATTCTTCTCTCCCATTGCGCTTCTAATAGCGTTGTCAATGATGAACTAGCATTTCTGCATGAGTCCATCATAAAAGTATTAGTTTTGCAACTATAAAGGGTAGCTATGATGGGGGCACTGAATGAGAAAGAGTTTGAACCTCTCTCAAGCTTCGTGGAAAGGCTTTCCTTTCATCTGAGAAAATGTAGTAATCTTTGCTCTCAACTCTTATGTCTTTTGATGGGAGTAGAATTTTCCCATAAACTTGTTGTAGACCTCCTCATAAGACATCAAGGAACCTGGAAGAAGTGACATTAACCACACCTTCACCCTATCTTTTAAGGTGTAGGGAAAACACCTCATTCTTAGTTGGTCCTCGGTAAGAGCACCGAGGGGAAAAGTTTGGACTGTTGAATAAAAGACCCTAATGAAAGAAATCGAGTCTTCATTAGGCAACCCGAGAAATGAATGAAACATAAAAAAATGAATATTTTTTAATTCATAATTCTGAGTAGCCTCACCCAGTTGGATAGAGGCAGTTGCCTTGCCAATTACTGGCCGTGCAAACTCCTTTATAGTGGTTTCTTTACATGTGGGTTTTCTCCTATTTCTATTGGTTTCGGTGGAGGATTAAGGCTTGGTTTTGTGTTTGGCTCAAAAATAGATTGATGGTTAGAATCGAATCTTGTGGATAGTTATTTAAATTATAAATATTATCTATGTATGGTGTAAGAGAGTTTCCTAAGGATCTCCTTCCATGCATAGACTATTGAAAGCGTAAATTTAAAACATTTGTCAATTAAAAAGAAAAAAAAAATAACTATACAAAAATTTAGAGAAAATATACATAGAATTTAATACAAAAATATTAAACAAACAAGTTAAGTTAATCTCTAAGTTAAATAATATATTCAATATTAAGCAAGAGTATTTTCGGGAAAGAATATTAGAACAAAGCCTCCTTAAAAACCATCATTCTAAACACAACAATGTTATTAGAAATGACTAATGGCACAAAAGTTTCTAACAACTAGTCTAATAGACAAAAATCTCTTATATCTTTGTTTTTCATGATATTACACAATTAGTTTTTTTTTTTAATTTTTAAATATTTCTTTAATAACGTCACGACGAATTACTTTCTATGCCGAGATAAATTAGGTTCGTTATAAACTCTAATTTTTTTTATTTTTTATTTTTTAATCGATTAATTAATTAATTATTATTTATTAAAATTTAATAATTAAATTAAAATTTATTTTAAATTTTTATTTAATTAATTATTAATATATATTTGTAATTTATTTAGATAATGAATTTAAAATAAAAATTAAATTAAAAATTAATTTTTATTTTATTTTATAAATTTTAAATTGAAATTAAATTCAAAGTTAAGATGTATTTTTGATTTTTTTTAATAAAGTTACTGTTTCTAGATTAAGTATATGGAACAATAGCTTTTTATTTTTTTAAATTAATTTTTTTTTAATTTTACTATTCAAATTTTCCTGAATAGTCTATGAACTTTTTTTCAATTTTTATTTAATTTTTTTCGATTTTACTGTTTATTTAGATTTTTTTAAAATTTAATAGTTAAATTAAATTAATTTAAATTTAAGATTTATTACTTTTTTATGAATGTAAATCAAAAATATTTATTCAAACTTTTTATATTTTTATATTTTTAAAGATTTTAATTTTAATTTAAAACTAATATCTTTTATTTATGATTTTTTAAAATTAATATTTTTTGCATTTTACTGTTCAAATTTCCCTCAACACTCTTTAAATTCCCTCGTTACTGTTCGATTTACTGTATATTTAGATTTTTTTATAAAATTTGACAATTAAATTTAATTAATTTAAATTTAAGATTTATTATTTTTTTAATGAACCTAAATCACAAAGATTTGTTCAAAAATATTATATTTTTGAAAAAAATTTAAATTTAAATTTAAAACGAATATATTTTATTTATGATTTTTTTGATGAATATGATAAATAATTTAGATATTAATTTAATTTTTGTCTTATATATTATTTTTTTTATGTTTATTGGCTTAATATTCAAATCTAATATATTTTTAGATTTTTTTTATTTAATTTTTGATTTGAAATTAAATTCTAAAAATAAAAATTATAATATTTATATCACATAAAGTTTTTAAGATTTGATAATGATATAAAATTATTATTATTATTCCTACAACGTTGCCAAAAAACTTGATGAACGAAATCAGGGATAATAACGATTTCGTAAATACTTGTTCATTTTAAATTTTATTAATTCTTGTAAGTGTACGAATCATTTATAGAAATGATAAGTATACATTCAAATTCAATTCAAGGAAGTAATATTATGTGGTTTTTAAATATTATTCAAATTTTAAAAACAAAATTAAAGCTAAACATTCTCTCACAATGATTTGATTTTTTATAAAACTAATAATCTAATACATAAAGATAAAGATAAACATAAATTCAACAAATATTCATGCAATTTAAAATATTCATAAACAGTGAAGAATAATGGATATAATAATTCATTAATTATACTTACTCATATTATTTAAGTTATTAAATATATCAATTGATATTTATTTATTTTTTACTTTTTGATATGATACTATTCTTAGGAGAGGACCAAATTCTTTTATTTAATATTAATTAATTAATATCCTTAGGCAAAGCCTATTAATTAATTAAGTATTAAATTTTAATTTTATTTTTAAGAAAATAACAAACCATCTAATCACAACTTTAAGCAGATTCATTTAATTAAATTTTATTCAATGCGTCTAAATTAAACTTAACAATTTAACTATCTGAAAAATAAATTTCAGGTTTTAAAATTATTTAAGAAAATATTTTGTCAATACATTTTCAAATAATAATTATTTATAAAAAAACGTTTGAAATAGAGCTTTGTTCTAAATATCCAAATAATTAAATTTAAAATAAAAGAGTATTACTCTAAATTAAGTCTAGATAATTAAATCTTAATTTTAACTCTTATATTAAGTTTGTTATTAAGAGTAATATACTTCTTCAAATAACATTCTTTATAAAAATCTTAAATAAAAATAAAATCAATTTATTTTAAGAAAATATTTTACCTATTTAATATTTTGCAAATATAACAACGTCATTATTATATCATATTCACTAGATATGTTATAATTGATGACAGACAAATCAAGAATGACACAGAAAAAACAACAACGATATATAGCCCGCAAAAGGAATATAATTCATACCTTAACAATATTCTTATAGAACTTTAAAGAGTTGATTCTAAGACTGAAAAAGCTTCGATAGTAATTACACTCCATAATTTGTTGAATCGAAAACTAAAAACTACTAAAACATAAACGAGTTTTTCCTCAAAATTGAGGGAAGAACTAAATAAATTCTAAAAGTTTAAAATATAAAAATTTACAGAATATGGGAGATAATGTTGATGAAAACACAGCTTGAAAGTTTATTTTCTTGGTATATAAGGAGTCTTATTTATAGAAAAGAATGTGAGAAAAACTTGTATTTTTACCATGGCAAGATCGAATTGCAACTAGATTTTTGACCAATTCAAATCTCTTTGTATCGCAGCATACAATTATTTTTTTCTTTATTTTCTATTATCTCTTTTCTTTACTTTAGATAATATCAAATAAATGATAATCATTTAAGCTCCAAAAAGTGTTATAAATTTGCTTCAAGTATTTTTTTCTTTATTTTAATATTTATATATTAAAATACTTGTAAAATAGTACAATGTACCTATTAATCTGAACAAATAGATTTGTCTAAAATATAATAAAATAAAGAAAATACAAATCCATTTTATTAACTAAATGATATTAAAACATGGTATATTTAGTGTTTTTAAACACTTATAACACATTTTGCTTCTAAGAAAACTATGAATTGTATATGCTCATATAAAAGGTAAGTAAGAAATACCATTCAGGTATGAACTGAGTGAGAGTGAAAAGCTCACCACAAAAAGGAAAAGTATAGAATCAAAAGCATAAAAAGTGCTAATTCATCTCTAATATCTAATACCAATTAAAGATACCCTATTAGTACCAAGTAACCTCTCATGAGCTTTCATTATACTAGCCAAAGTCTAGAGTTCTATCTTGCAAGTTGCAAAGTATAGACTTCATCTAACGGGCCACAGAGCTTTGTTTGTTGTCTTTCCAAGTAGAGCCACGATATGTGTCCTTCCAAAGAATAAACACCTTTTACAATGCACATATACACATCATCCTATATCAAGTACCTTCATAAGGATTCTCTCCTGGGAAAACTTGAGGCGATCAAGATATTATCCCCTACTACATGAAATTCTCTAACAAGTCTAGCCTTTTGTACATCCAGAACATCACGCTCCGATAAGAGAAAAATGTGCAAATTAGAAAATGAGTTACAATAAAGAAAAGCCTAAGTGTTAGAGTGTGAATACTCACAAGAATTGTATTAGGACCCCTCATACTCATGCAATCCTCATGAAAAAAAAGGAAACATATCATCAACTTATCCTCAAAGGATCCTAGGACCGTTATTGTAGCAATTAAAAAGATCACATCACTTACATGACTAAACTCATCATTCGAATTGGGACCCTTAATTAGAACTTTACCAACTATAGATGTGTTTGATATATAATCTACCTAGATAGATCAGTTGGATAATACCTCACCGCATAAACCACCCCTAGCTAGGATGTTTTCGATAAGAAGTTTCCATACAAAGGGTCATCAAATAAGTAGCCATCGGATAGAGCCTTTCTTGACGACATCCCACCAAGTAGAGCCTCTCTAAATGACATCCCATCGAACAGAGCCTCCCATGATGGAATCCCATAAGATAGAGCCTCCCCAAATGACACCCCATTGAACACAACCTTGCTAAAAGACAACCCATAGGAAAAAATTTCCTTGTCGAACATACCTTGGTCGAATGGACCTTTGCTCTTCCACTCGACTATGGCTACCTTTCATGTCATCCTAGTCTGTCTTTACACATCAGTGATCAAACTCGACAGTGTTTATTTGTTACATTAGTGTCTATGAAACATGACTTCCTATATATAAAGGTATGGGTATAAGTGCGATATAGTGCATTGTGTTTGGATGGAAACAAAATGATAAAACTATACTCCATACATAAGCATGTGATATGCACTAATGGAAATAAATTAAAAGAAAGATTGACTTTTGAAAGAAATATTGATCGTAACATAACTCCTTCATTGAACTCCCGATTGGAAATTAAGAAACATCGATAGCGATAGAAAGCTACTGTGTATGTTTTACATGGCTAATCAAATTTCAAATCTCAACAACCATACAAGCGAATTAGCATGCAAAAGTTGGCTAGAAGCTGATGGCATGATTGAAAGGATTAAGTTCACTAATATCAACAAAACTATAAGAAAGACCTCTTAGCTTTATACATCTAGGCCCAAGCGGTCTAGGGGATGATATTGGGTGTAAAATAAACACATGTAATATGCCACAATATAAATTGGCCTACTCAGTCGTATGACTTACTAGTCAGTCTAATGAGCGTTAAGTCATCAGATAAACATAACTATTAGATAAAATGGCCTAATAAATAAATATCCCATAAATATCCCCTAATTATTCGAAAGAGATAATTATAGAAAGATAATTTCAATCCTAGATTAAGTCTATCTCCACGGGTAAGTGATTGATATAAAGTAAATCTTCTCCCCTATATATACTCATATTGTAAACTTCACACTATAAAAGGTTCATATGTATAGATATTCACTCATTGACATAAATATGAGAGATCCATAATATCTTTTAACTTTTACTTCTTTCCCCTAAATCACAAAGAAAGACTCTGGTTTTCTTTTTTTATCATCATCACTCGAACTAGTTTAAACATCGAAGGGTCAAAGACCACCTCATCGTGTGGTGGTCCGAGGTATTAGTGAGAAATCTCTTTTCATAGACTACAATAAGAAGAACTACACCTCCTTTTGACATTAACGAGAAACTACATTTATATCTAACACCGTTTGTGAAAAGAAGTGTGTTTTGCTAGTTGACTACCAAAAGAGAGAATTATAGGAATATTCGTTGTGTTCTCCATTATATTTGAAAAACATACAAGTTATCTATTCGGATATTTTAACAAATACTATCTAGACTTTGAGTGAAAGTCTTCAAAAAAGAGACTTTCTTTCGACCACTTTTAGAATCAAATTTGAAAAATTAAAAGAAATATATATATCATATGTAAAACAAATTGCAAAAGAGTCAATTTGTTTGTTATATAATAAATAAGTTAAGATAAATTTAATGTTTAATAGTTTAAATACTCATGAATCTCAAGTCTATTTATTTGTTATATAATTACATTTAATAAATTTAGATTTTGAGTGCAAATTATATCTATAATTAAATTTTTTGTTTTGTTAGTTTAACCAACATTATAATAATTGTTGTTTCGTATATAATAATATTATATTTTTTAATAATTATCAATTTAATGATTATTAAAATTTATTTAATTTAATTTAATTTTTTTATAAATATATAATTTATTTAAAAAAAATATGAGTAAAATAGGGATCAAAGATTAAGTAGAACACCAACCAAATCTTGTCCACATATAAGCATTTTCCATGAGTGTCAAAATCAAATTATTTCCTCAAATTTTAGTTTTTATGGAAGAAATTAACATCCCACGAAAGAGGATCAATATTTCATCATTCATCTATTTTAAATCGCATATTTAAATTAAACAAATTGATATTTAATTTAAAAAATATTTTTTATTTATATAATATATACTTATTTCATATAATCATATACTTTTTACATATACCTTGTTGAAATATATGCTCTCTAATACATGTATGGTGTATAGTTATTAGAATAAATATTTTTAAACAAATAAATTTATTGAAATATATTAATTTTAAGAATTTAAAATATTTAAGATGAAGGATGTAACTTATATTCTCAATAACTTGTAATTATCGTATGCATAAAGAATATATATATTTTAAAAATAAATTTATTAGAGTATAATAATTTTGAGAATTTAAAATATTTAAGATCATAGAAATAATTTATATTATCAATAAGTTGGAACGATCATATGTATAAAGAATATATATATATAAACTTTAAAAATATGAGTAAAGGAAAAATATCTTTAAAATGGATAAATTGTTACAAATTTTATAAAAAAATTAATTAATTAAAAAATATTATCAAAATTATCTCAAAGAATATTTGTTTGAACATGGTTTGCACATATTAGGATATACGCGCAGGGTTCATCTTTGACTGATATATATTTTTTTCGCTCTCCCTAACTCTTAAATCCAATACTTAATCCTTAATCTTTAAGTACCTTATTAAGAAATAAATTGGTACTATTTAGATTAGACTATTACTTTAGATGGTTTCAACTTATTTCCTAATAAGAAACTTAATAGTTAAATATTGGATTTTAGGTTGGGAAAATATGAAAAAAAACACATATTAATTAAAGTTAGATCTCACGTAAATATTTTGAGATATTTTTAACGTTTACTTAGATATGATAAAACTTAAAAGATGATTTGATTAAGTGAATAATAAAACTTAAAAGATGATTTGATCATTTGCTAAAATAAGGAGGAGGAGGAAATTTGACACGTACTAACGTAAAAATTAGATACCAAATCTTAATAAGATGAATAAAATTCGTACAAATAAAATAGAAAAAAAAAGATTAAGCATCACAAAATAAAAAAATTTCTATAAAATAATGTTTTTAAAATTTATAATAATAATAATATTTAATAATATTAAATATGATTTAATTAATTAAAATATAATAATAAATAAATTTAATTTAACGGAATTTAACTGTAAAAATATTAAGCTAACAATTTTTTAATAAAATTACATAAATTGAAAAAAAAAATTATTTTTTAATTACAAAATTTAAAATATAGATATTGTTTTAAAAAAATATATTTAATTAATATATTTTGTTATTAAAATTAAGAATTAACCCCACACGAATCCAACTGATCCGTACACAATCCGTTTAAAAAAAGTCGGGTCTGAATCCAAAAATGGGACAACCCGTTATTAATTAATTAAAAAAAATAAACGAGGATAAAACTCGTCGAACAGTTAGGCTTTTTCAAATCAGAAAAACTTAACCCCAACGGCTGCCGCCTCTTCCCCCCCCTTTCACTCTCAACCTCTCCCTGCCGGTTTCCGCCTCTTCCCCTCTCGCCGTCGCTTCTTCTCAGGTATTTCTCAGTTTCGATTCTTATTAATTCTTATCTCAGTTTCTGTTGTATATTCTTATCTCTTAATGAATGTTTGTTTTTCTCAATCTATGGATGTTTTTCTTGTGGTGGCAGCAATACCTGATTACAAATTGTTAGTAATGGATCTCTCTCATCTCATCTTGTTTTCTAGTCATTTCCTCTGTTTCTGATTATGTTTATGGCGCCCCAAACCAATGTTGATCAAAACCAAAAATGAAACAAGAGCATGGTAACTTATTTCCCAAAAGCATTTCCATTCAAGGCCTTATTTTATACAAATCATGCCTCAATTACATTTGAAGTTTTAGTGTGTAGTCTGCAAATCTGGGAGTAGAATGCTCAATGCATGGACGGATTAAAAGAAATGGGATATTGAGTTATTGAAACCGGTAGTCGCTAATGGAGCTAATGGATCAAACATCTCTAATGCAACAATGGGTCTACTAATGTACAACCTAATGCTTCCAAATTGACTTTCAAGAAAGCATTAAATGGTAGTTGATATCATCTTATTCCTTAATTGTAAAAGATCTGTTAAAACACTATCATTTAGTTGCACAGAGAAGTTTATAGATTCTATAAATCAAATATAGACGTTGTTTCTAGGAAGAGTGCATTCTGTGAGAAAGGCCTGCATTCATTTTATTTTTATTTCTCTTATTTCCTTTTTTTTTGCACTCTTTCTTGAGAATGTGTACAGTGTATTGTCAAGTGCTAGAGAGTTTTTTAATTCATAAAACTTAGTTCGTACCTAGACACTTTGTATCAATTATAGAATATATTAATTTGATGAACATCAGGACACATTATTTTATCAGTGATCTTTAATAAACAATTATGATATATATCTTTAATATATATCAGACAGAGATTGATATACTTACCAGTTAATTTACTAATTAATAGTTAATTTATTATTTTTGAAAGCACATATTTAAGGTTTCTGACTTACAAGTTACATAAGCTATAGAAGAAAATACTAGACTCCAACTTTTCGATAAATAGCAACTGTGGGTCACCTCTCTCAGCTCAGTTTTTATTCTCCAGTTTGGGTTATTAGCTGCTACTTTCAAATGTCTTCTTAGGTTTCATGATTCTTGCAAATCAAACAAAATCTCTCTCAATTTCATTCAGATTAAGGTTACAGTTTGGTCATCGGTTTGTAGTTTGCAATATTCTCATTTGGCTTTTACTCTTTAGTAATATGCAATCCATGTAACTGTGTTTTGTTGTGTCATGAAGGTTTTTGATTTAATGGTTTCAGTTTTATTCTTTATGCTTAGATTTGCATACCTTGTATGATAGTAGTGATCTAATAATATGATGCTTTATGTACCTTTGAATCTTTGAAAAGTATTATTATGAACTTTTCAATACATTTTTTTATTATCTTTCTGGATTTGTTTTTTGAAATAATACTTGATGAATTTTTGAAAACTTGAAGTTTCTCACCTTAATCTTCCTCTTACTCTTTTTTTAAAAAAAAAATTTAATTATCAAAAACTTGGAATGCAAAGGTCAAAACAGTAATAGCAAATAATAATAAAACCTTGCTCAATACAAAATTAATAGACACGATTAAGGATAGCAATATTTCCATAATACAAATCGTTATTGTCACAAAAATAATTCATTAATGATAACTTTATCCAATAGTGGCACTAAGGTGTAATTAATGCTAGGGGTATAATGGACATTTTATGCATTTTTATCGTGGCAATAACAAGAGTATTATGGCAATGTCATTACCCATTATTATCACTAATGCACAGTTGATATTTATTGAAAAGTAGGAGTCTTATAGTATTTTCATCATCTTATTTATTTATTTTGGTCAAATAAGAAGGAATTTGTTAAAATCAAAGGGAACAAGCACACAGACTCTATAGACAAAAGTAACAAAACAGATCCAAGCAGTAACACAAGTCACCACCCACACTAGACCCAAAAACCAGCTCCACCTTTCTACGTCCAAGCAGAAATAGGAACTAAACAGACAGATTCTAGTATACACATGTACTAGACAGTAAGCTAACTAAGAAATAATCCAAAAAAGCACCAGTGTTATCCAGCTTGGTGAAGCAAAAATGGATTAAACACTCAATTAGAAAACTCACAAACATAGACCAGCAAACAACCAGGCCGCAATTAAGACAACCAAAACTAGAAACAAACACTATCTATAGACCACAATAAGCTAGGTTTAAAACCACAAAACCATCAACTAGAAATTATTGAGAAACAATAACCGGAAAGACACTCCCAACAAGAAAGAACAGCATCAATCTGGAAATACAAGATCTTTACTCAGCCAAGTTGACCAGAGATTGTTCCAATCCATCATTTGGACTAGTTGCAAAA
This sequence comes from Hippophae gyantsensis, assembly GCA_030763125.1. Lineage (NCBI taxonomy): Eukaryota > Viridiplantae > Streptophyta > Magnoliopsida > Rosales > Elaeagnaceae > Hippophae > Hippophae gyantsensis. Next base: position 23,075,941 of record CM061035.1, on the reverse strand, counting down.
GAATCTTCACTAGTAGCCTTTTCAGCTTCCTCCAAGACAGCATTCAGAAAAGTGATATATTCCAGCACTTTTCTTGGTTGTTTACCAGATTTAAGCACATTGCTCTTGGGAGTTTATACCAATAATCTTACTCCTACTAGCACTAGCACCAAAATTTTCCTTTCCCCTACCAAAAGCTCGAATACCTCTTCTTCTCCACTGAACTACCTTCCCCCAATTGAAACCCCCTTTCGTCTTCAGTCCACCCTCCTAAACATGCACAGACACCTTTATATTCATATTTGATCTAAGCCATTTCCCAAACAAAGCATATTTTCCCCCAAAATCAATACATACATCAATGGGATTTTCACAAAATTTCGATTGATGAGTGAGTCTACCACAGTAGTAACAGAAAACAGGGAGACGTTCATACTTAAATTCTACCCAAATATTCACTGAATTAAAAGGAACTCAAGCATCAGGAATTAAGGCTCGAGAAAGATCAAAATTCACTCTTGCTCTCACCAATCTCATAGTATTAATAGTAAGAGAAAAACCTAACAATTTCAGTCACAAAACCAACAAAAGATACAACACCTCTCACAATTGCCCCCTTGTGCCAGTCCATTTGCAGGTCATGGACTTGCATCAAGATTGGCGTGGTATCAAAAGTAAGGTTGGAGGGAGACATACCATGAAGAAGGCATTGTATCACTAGGAGGTCATTATCAAAGCTCCTTGGAGCTTTCTGCATAACATGATCCATCTCAGCTAGATCCTCAAAATAAAACACAAATGTGCATCAGTCCACAACCTTCATGTCTAAATACCCAGTTTTGATCCAATTCTTCTGACTAACACCCACGAATGCCTCCTGATTGACTGGATGTTGGGATAGAAGCCGAGTTGCAATCACTAGCTTTGAGGAACCTCTATCCTTACTGATGAGATCGCCAAGATCAAGAGTTAAATCAAGGTGATTAACTCGGTTACTCAAGTCTTCCATCACACCAGCAAGATAGACGAAGAAACAAAGATTCAAAATTAGGGAAAACTCACCAGAAAAAATCTTTGACAAAGAGTTGAGAAAAAGTGAGATGGATGGGGGAATATGAAATCAATTGATACCAATACCAAGGTTGTGAAGGGCGTGAAGTTCTCGGGGAAATTTTTGGACATATTGAATTATCTTCCTATTTGGTCTGATACAAAGGAATATTTGATCACATTGGAGCTTCTCAGTTTGTGTCAGGGTTACTTAAGTATTAGGAATGTTTGCTCATGTGTTGGTAATATTTGATCTTTTTCATCATCTTATTGGGATTGGTTCTTTTATAGTGTTTTTTTGTGTGTTTATATTTATATGTTTATTATTATTTAGTTATAGATAGATTTAGACTTTATTAATTTTCATGCTTATTTTTGATAATTTAATATTCATTATTTTCTGATAATAGTAAGTAATTATTAATTATTTATACTAATTAATCAAGGGCCTCATTTTTAATTGTGGCCTTATTGCTCAGGACCTTACACACTCTTGAGCCATCCATGATTGTAAAACTTAGCAGGCTTTCATGGTTTGACTGCCAAATTGTTGCAACTAATTCTTGGTTTCATATTCGTGCAAGTGAAAGCTGTCTTTGAAAAACCGCAATAATACCGTACTGTAATGCATGTTCTGTGAACCCTGATATTGATACAATTGTGAACCTTATCCTCTGTATATGTTGAAGTACATATTTGGAGTAAACTCAAATTCTGAGTTGGTTATGAATGAACCGCCTTAATCTTGTTTTCTTTTAAGACTTTGAAGTCCATGATGTAAGCCTAACCACATGTTAGAAGAAAAAGTTTGAGTGAGGAATTAGAACTCTAATTTGTATCTATAACCTTAATGTTTCTATCCTTTGAAAATCTTAGTTTAATGTGTTTTTGGTTGTGGACCATTGATCTGATAAAACTAAAACCTTTGCCCATTTGGATTAGAAAGGGGAAAGTGAAAGATGGCTACTAGTGGACTAAAGAGCATATTGACTGCAGCAGTTACTAGTGGAGTAACTGAGGCAAGGGCAAGGATATTTGGTCACGTGCTTAACCCTACAGGCCAGAAAACTGCCCACAAGATTCTGCGCAAGAAGCTTATTGGTGAAAAAGTTGCTCAGTGGTATCCACATGACATAATGAAAGACGATCCTCTTGTCATGGCTCGTCAAGAACAAGAGTGAGCTCTCTCCCTCCCCCCTCTCTCTACTCATAAACTGGTTTAACGTGATTTCTGCTGTCGGATCTGCAATTCATTTTACTTTGCTGCTCTCAGATAACAAATTTGACGTTAATAAGTCTCATTTTTTTTCCTTCAATGACATCATTGACGCTGTAGTACAATTGCTGATTGATTTTGTTTCCCTCTTGGTTTCTTAAGCTTGTTCAACCTCAGCCAAGTACAAACACATTTTCGTTGGAATATCATTTAAAACTTGAAAGAATAAATGCTAAAGTGTTTTCCCAGCTTTGTTTCTTAACTCCTTGTACTCAGAGAAGCCCCAATTGAATCTGTATTCCACCTAATCAAAGCGATTGAACTATTCACAAGATTTGTCCTTTTAAATTTTCTAGTTTGTTCATCTAACTCTTTTGAAAAATTGATACCTGCTCCGCTTGTTTTTCGCACATAAATCTTGCTATATGATATTTGGCATTGATTTATTGTTTTGTTGAGATATGATGATTGTACAATTAAAGATTCTATATAAAAAATTTACTTTTCAGTAACCGTTTGGTCTAATTCATTTTTATATTATGCTTGTACCAGGCGTTTGTCAAAGCTTGAAATGTTGAAGCGTCGAGGAAAGGGACCACCTAAGAAGGGAAAAGGAAAACGTGCCGTCAAACGTAGTAAATAGAAAAGATATCTTGGAGTGGTATTAAACACGTTATGAAGTAGTGGTTTTAATAAACGATTACTATATGTTTTCCCGTAACAACGTTTAGAATTTTGGCAATTTTTTTGTTTACTAAACTAAACCTCGTTGGAGTAGATTTCTTATGAATTTGAGGGAGATGGGGGGAAGGTTATGAATTTGAGGAGATATGTATTTCTTGTTCATTTAAGTTAAACTTCATCCTTTCGGGGTTTAAATAATTAATATCAAATTTAAGACTCAACATTGGAAACTGTAACAACATTACATCAATAAATCCACTAGCATAAGTAAACTTCTGCAAGCCCAGAAGTTGAGATCTCATTCAATACATCTTCAAACACCTGGGCATTAACAACAGTACAACACCATCATTGTATCATATATGACAGCCATTTAGCCTTTAGGATCAACAGACCCACTAACACAAAAATCACCAAAGAACTAGATTCATCGTACATGGATCTAAAAGAGAGATTTGGATTTCTGTTTTTGGAACAAAGAAATCACAACGAATTATAGTACTAAGTTTTACATTTTTTTTCCTTCTTCTCCCCAAAACTCCAATTTGTAATGATATCCAAGTAACATGGACTACATCCCAAACAATGTACAGTTAATATGAGAATGTGCGTACAAATATAACAAACATGTAAGCATTGTGTTTTACCAGTAGTCCCCACATGAACAAGTTCCATTTTTGAAATGATGGAACCTTCTTACATCTCTTAGAACGATCTCCCTATTTGTTAACTTTGAGATAAATTTACTTGCAGTATGACAGTCATTGCAAACTCGAAGGTTCTTTGCAACTCTAATAGTAGTTCCAGGAGGTGTATTGAGAATGCCAAAAGCTATTGCTAGTTTCTCACTATGCCCACAAAGTAGAGTTTCTTTGTCCTCCTCATCAACATTATGAAGCACAGATGAAGTATCAGGCACATATCCCTCCTTTTTCATCCTTTCAAATAAGTCTCCAAGAAATTCATGAAGTTTCTCACTTTGAGGATGTGACCCATCTCCTGCCAAAAACTTATGAACTTCTTCTCCAAACTCAATCCAACTATAACCAGGCTCTTTTACTACTCCCATTTCTTTCATTTTTCTTCGAACATCCATTGCTTTTTCCCAAAGTCCGACAGATGAGTAAATGTTAGAGAGTAAGACATAGTGACTAGCCACGTTTGGCTCCAAAAGCAAGAGATTGTTAGCAACAATTTCCCCAATTTCTACATTTTGGTGAATCCGACAAGCACCAAGTAGGCTACTCCATGCACCTGCTTTGTTGAACTCTCGGGGCATGGTGTTTATGAGTTCATATGCTTCTTGTACCTTACCACCTCGACCAAGTAAGTCTACTACACAAGCATAATGATCTGGTTCGGGCTCCACTCCATGATCTTCTTTGAGTCTATCAAACAAATTCATGCCTTCAGTTAGCAGACCTGAGTGACTACATGCAGCAAAAACTGCTATAAATGTGACCGTGTTAGGCCTTAATTCTTTGTTCCTGACTCCTTCGTTCACCATATTCTGAAACAATTCTAAAGCTTCCTTTCCTCTACCGTGCATTCCATAAGCCATGATGAGTACATTCCAAGTGATCATATTTCTCATTGGCATTTGATTAAACATAGTTCTCGCTGTGCTCAAGTAGCCACATTTTGCATACATATCAACTAGTGCACTTCCTACTGCAACATCTAATGCCAACAAATGTCTAACTGCATAAGAATGGATCTCTTCCCCCTTTGCTAAAGCTGACAATGCAGCACAAGCAGGAAGAATAGTCATCAGTGTGACTGAATTTGGCTTGATAGGAATTCTTTTTTCATTTCTATACTGATCATCATTGTTGGTCTTTTCTTCAACGTGTTGCATCTCCTGTAGCAGATTAAGGGCACTTGTATGTAATCCACAAAGGACATATCCAGTGATCATTGTATTCCAAGAGACTATATCTCTTATCTCCATATTCTTAAATATGGTTTTTGAGATTTCCATTTTTCCCATACGGAAGTACAAGTCCATTAGTGCATTTTGCACAAACCTGTCTTTATCAAAACCCATTTTGATTATATAACCATGTATACCTTCTTCGTCATAAAAAGTTCCAGAGCGCACACAAGCAGGCACAACACTTGACATTGTAGTGGCATTGGGATGAAAGTTGGCGGCATACATTTCAAGGAAGAGGTTCAAGGCCTTCTCATCATGCTCATTTTGAGCATAACCACAAATCATAGCATTCCAAAGCGCAACACTTCTGTTTGTGATAGTATCAAAAACACGATGACCACTCTCTACTTGTTGGCAGTTGCAATACATGTCAACTAAAGCACTACCCACATAAGAATTCTTAACAATATCATTGGTTTTCAAGACATAAGCATGAATTGCCTTCCCCAAGTCTAACAATTCCAAATGGGAGCAGGCAGGAAGAACGCTTGCAATTGTAACGCTGTCTGGTCTAAATCCTTCGAGAATCATAAGCTGCAGGGACATCAATGCTTCAAAAAATTGATCATTTTGAGACAATGAACTTATCAATGTATTCCATGATACCAAATCACGATCCTCAAACAACTCAAAAATAGCTTTTGTATAACTTAATCTTCCTAATTTAGCATACATTGCCATCAAAGCATTGATCGTAAATGTTTTCCAGTCACCTGTTCTCAAGCTGTATGCATGAACTTGTTTTCCAAACCAAAATCCATGATGTGTAAGCAAATTAGAACAAACAAGTGCCATACTGACCAAAGTAAATGAGCTAGGCTCCACATTCTCATATAACATGGACCGAAACGCCTGTAAAGCAAATTCCCATTCCTCAAATTGACACAAAGCTGCAATCAATGAATTCCAAGAAACTTGATCTCTCTCAATTATTCTTTCAAACACTTTGTGCGCGTCCCAAATATCTCCGCACTTCCCATACAAACTCACCAGGCTATTAGCCGCAGAAACTGAATACGACCCATATACACATTTGACAATATGGGCATGAATTTGCTTCCCTAATCTCAAGTCCTGAAGGCTTGCAGCTGCCTTAAGAATTGCTGGAAAAGCACTTTCAGGTGGGATACCCATATGGGTCATCTGGATGTATGTCAAAATGGCTTCTTGGAAAAGATTGGATCGAATTTTGGAACGCAGAGTTTCGACCCATGAGTGAGATGTAGGTTCTGACAAGGGAGGGGTGGTCGTAGAGATGGTAAGCAGAGGAGTATGTTTAAGAGTAGTTGTGGACTGTTGGCGGGTTTGGAGGGAAGAAAGCGTTTGGGTATGAGATGAAAAGGGCAAAACAAGAGGAGGCGAAGAAGAAGAAGGTACAAACTGCGCAAAGGAGCACATTTGGATAAGGCACTTGGCAGTTATTTCAGTTGTAGGCCTATAGGTATTTGTCGTACCATTGGTAGACAATACTCAATCTTCATGGCAAGAAAGCGCTCCCACTTTGCGTTTGCGCTGCCACATTTCCCTTAGAAATTTGACAGGATGATATTGAATACGTTAACGGCGCATCGTAGAAATACACTTTATCTTAAAGATTTACTAAATTTATAAATTAGGATGCTAAAAATCCTAATAGATTTATATATTTGTTTTTAAAAGCTAATAGATATCATATATATTAGAGATTAAAAATATTTATAAGGTATAAAAATTAAGACATTAAAAATATTTATGAAATTTTAATATCTTATTTTTCAAATCTATTAAATTTTTAATATATTATCTAAAAATTAATAAATTTGAGTGTTTAACTTTGTAAGATTTTTAGGATATTTTCCTCAAATGTAAGGAAATGGTATACTAGTTTTAACAAGTCTTACACTTTAGTTTCTAAGTTAGTAGGTAATGTTCATTAAGTTTGAAAAATTAGATATTATAGATTCATTACATTTAAAAATTACAACATTAAAAATATTTATAAACTTTTAACATCTTATTTTTTAAATTTAGTAAACTTTTAGTATACTTTTTAAAAATTAGTATATTTAAATATATAATTTATCCGATAAACTTATAATATATATATTTTAAATATATTGTTTTGGTATATAAATAGTACATCTTTTTACACTTTTATTATTATATGAATATATCTTTTTTTTTTCTTCTTACAAGAAATAGATATCCTCATATAATATTATATTAATATACTTTTAATTATTAGATTATTTTTCAAGATTTTTACTTAAAAATATTCATCTTTAAAACATTAGATAAATATAATAAAATAATATTTTTTGTAATTATTATTAATAGAATTAAGAGAAGCACAATGATATCCCCTTTGTTAAAACATTTTGTTACACATACAAACATTTGTTAAAACATATTGTTACATATTTTTTTCTTCTTCTTCTTGGATCATTTTCTAAATTGTCGTTGAAGTTTGCTATATCTTTAGTTATGCTCCTGGGGTTTATAAAATGTCACAAATACCCTTGTGTTTTAATGGTGTTAATCCTCCATCCATTACTATTACTAATACTATTCCTATTCCTATTCCTTAGCTCTAATACCAATTTTTCTGTAGATCGATATAATCTTAATCTGGAGTTAAAATTGTCCTAGTTGAAGGTCTTTGTGTATTTATTGATGGTAATAAATTATTTAAAAAACTTATTATTTTACTATATAAATCTAATTTTCTTCTATATTCATTACAATTGCATAGTATGTTATGTTCTTCATTATGTTGGTTACTTAACTCTAATTCCGACTCTATTAATTATCTTTTAAAATTAAAAATTACTCTTTCATTTGTTAAATCTAATAATTCTAATTTATGTACTAATGATTCGATATTCATTTATTTTATTTCTAAAAATAAATTCTATTTTCCTGGTTTAAAGATATTATACCTTGCTGTAAGCGAATATTTCAACAATCAAGATCCTTAATTAGCTTAAATCTATAATTATCATACCTAAATTTAATGGGTCCATCACGATCTTCCCTTATGTTCGTCTTCTTTTGTTACACCTGTTATGCCTCAACTTCGCTCACACCTCAACACCTTCCTGGTAATGGTGAGCTTTCTGCATCCGTACATGAATGGTGTCCAATAGTTGACTTACTAGAGAAGAGTAATAAAACTCCATTTTATTCAAAATATAATAATTATTACAACTTAAGGCCAACTAAGAACCTTGAAAGGGGTGCTTAATCGCTCATAGTTACTAGGTATTTCATTATTGAATTTTAGATTTCTAGATAGAAAGGTTTTTCTATACTTGAGTGTTTCAGAGTAGAGAGCTATAAATTTCTATCTGTTCGTCCCTTTCTTGAAATGATAATAAGGGTTCCTTTTATAGAATAAGAAATCCCTGCTTACAAGAATAAATTTATTATTTTACCCTTGCTTTAATAATTCATCTGCTTTTCCCTTTTTTAAAGGATAACCATTACTTTTTTCCTTGGCATATGCTGCCGACTAAGATGTGGGGTCTACATCTTTATTTCTTTTGTAGTCTTCTACCGATAGCTGCTTTTCTTATTTTTCTTTGTCATTTTCTACTGACTGTTCCTTTGATGATGTCGATGATGACACATCTTCATCTTCTCGATCTTTGATGTAGAGAATGCACCTATGGTCTTTGGTGGCTTTTCTGGCATAGAAGCAAAATACCTTCCTAGTTTCTTGACCAATTTCTAAGTTGTTGCAATTAAAATTGGTTTCATATTTGGTGATTTTTTCACCATCTTCTTCAGATAGAGCCATGCTACTATGAGAAATGATGATAACTTTATTGGTTGAATAATTTACTTTAATCTCAATAGAATTGTCGATCTTTCTGAGTTCATAGTAAATTTGGCTTAGCATTTGTCCTCTTAATACACAAAGTTCTTCTGTGTTAAATTCCTTTTCTAGAAGTGCCCTTGGTTTGGGAACCTCTCTGTTTGTGTTGGAAATCCCTATCTTGATGAAGTGGTAGGGACTAATACTTCCTTCCTCATTCCAGTCCATTAATGAACTAAAAAATCTAAGATAAACAGGTTTATCACTTGTCTTAATTTTTCTCCTGAAATTCTTAATTGCTCTTTTAAAATTTTATGGGAAATAATTTAATTTACTTAAATTAATTCCTGGATATATATTTTCTATTAATCCTGCATGAAATGCTTTATACACAAAAATTGAATCAACTCCTTCCAATATATTGAATTTACTACCTATAGGAAATTCCTTGTCTGTAGTATAGAATTTCATATCTTCAATGTGTTCTTGGGTAGATTTTTTGGCTAAATTATAGAGACTTAACCATTGTAGTTTGTTGAGGTTTCTGTATTGGTCTTTTTCATCTTCAATGATTGGAGTAGTTTTAGGAGATGTCTCCCTGAATAGTACTGAATGTTTTGTTATTTTTGATGTCTCTGGTGGAGATGTTTCTCTAAATAGCATTGGAGGCCTTGCTATTTTCCAAGATTTGTCAATCTGCTTGGAGCTGTTGGTTATTGTTGTAGTACTACAGAATAATTTCTTACTATCTCTTCTGGAGTTATTAGTTTTGGTGTTTTGTAGTTGACATAACTTCCTTCAGCTTCTATTCTGTTAGTGAAGGCTCTATGAGTTACTCCACTAAATCCTAGAATAGATTTGCTAGCTTCTGCCCAGTTGTTATAAATTCTTGGTTTTGGGCCATTATAGACCACGTAAACTTTTTTTTGTTCTTCTTTTTCTGCTTCATCTGCCCAATTGGGTTTAGAAGTTTTTTGTGAACTGTTAGGTTCTTCCTTTTTTAATAGAGATTCCTCATTTGAGGTTATGCTCTCTAGAGGTTGTTTTGAACAATTAAGTTCTTCATGTTTTATTCCTGTCTCTGTAAGAGATTTCTTGAGATATAGCAACTCGAGTTGTTCCTGTAGGATTTTTATCTCCTTTTCTTTTATCTTGATCTTAATATCAAGATGTTCCATTCCTGTAATCATAAAAATAGTTAGAGGTGCTAATTCTCTTGTAAGAGCATCAACTAAGCTATTTTTATGTCCTGGAAGATGTTCAACATCAAAATTGTAATGGTTGAACCATTATTGCCATCTAATTAGTCTTCCTTGTTTATAATCTCCTGCAATATTAGTTCTTAAAAAAATAACCAAAATTCTTGTTATCTGTTCTAATAATGAATCTAGAACTTATGACATATATTGCAAATTTCTTAATAGTTTTTTTAACAGCTAAGTATTCTTTTTCATTACTATGATAATTTAATTTTGGCCCTTGAAAAGACCCTGATGTGTATCTACAAAGATATTCATCTTTGTCATCTACTCTTGCTTTAAGGATTGCTCCCCAATATTCTTGTGAAGCATCTGTTTCAATTATCATTTTATCATCTGGTCCTGGATGGTATAAAGTTGGTAAATTTTTTACTTTTACTTTTACTCTATCCATATATAGAGTAGCTTCTTTTGTCCATTTCCAAACATGATCTTTTTTCAAATTTTCTTGTAATGGTTTTCTCATTTATGCAAGTTTCTTGATATAGGCTTCTGCATATGTTAAACATCCTAAAAATCTTTGTAATTGGTTTTTATCTTTTAATTCACTAGGAAAACCTTGAATATTATTTAGTATATGGGGTTGTAGATTATGTTTTCCATCTTCAATCTCCAATCCTAAGTATTTGATTTTTTGTTGAGCAAGTACTGCTTTCTTTTCAGAGAGTACAATGCCTTCTTTTCTACATTCTTGTAATATATTGATAATATCCAAATAATGTTTATTTAATTCATTACTGAAAACCAAAATATCATCTATGTAAACACAACAAATATCTTGTAATTTCTTAAAAATATTATCTATATATCTTTGAAAAATACCTGAAGCTTGTTTTAATCCAAATGGTATTACCGTCCATTGGAATTGTCCTTGAGAGCAACTAAATGCTGTTAATTTTTGAGATTCTTCATCCAATCTTATTTGCCAAAATCCACTTTTGCAATCGAAACTTGAGAAATATTTCTTTCCTTTTATTAATGATAGTAGTTCTTCCTTTTTTGGAATGAAGTATCCATCATCAATGGTCTCTTTATTTAATGCTTTGAAGTTTATTACCATTCTCTTTTTCCCTCTTCTTTTCTCAACTTCTTTTTCAACTAAAAATATTGGACTAGAGTGAGGTGAATTACTTGGTATTATGACTTTTAATTCCAAAAGTTCTTCAATTTGTTTTCCAAATTCAATCCTGTTTTCTGGAGTATAAATCATTGGTTTTACTCTTACGACTTTGTTAGAATCTCTTAATTTTATATTGACTATTGTTTTAGATTTATTTATTTTTGGTTCCAAAGGATTTTCTGAACTGACTGTTTTTAATAGTCTTCTAATGCCTATTAAGGCTTTATCTTCCTGTATCTCATTGAGAAAAGAGTTTTGTTTTTCTTCTATAACGAAATATTTTCTAGACAAGGTTTTTGTTTTTGTTGGTCTTCTATCTCACCACCTTTTCGCTTTTTATGTTGTTGCATAAAAGTTGGGTTTGAGACAGTTAGAACTTTTCTTACTTTAGAGACATATATTGTATCTCCTTCTAAAGTTGTAAGACTTATTTTGTCAGAATGTTGTCTAAAAGGTTGATATAAATTTAAGAAATTATTTCCTATTAACAAGTCTACACCTGTTTCTTATTGATATATAATAGGAATAAGAAAGTTTTCTCCTCCTATTATTATATCAGTATCTTTTAATACTTGATTGAATTTTATTGTGGTATTATTAGCAATTCTTACAATCAAATCTTTAGGTGCTTGTTTCCAGTTGTCTTCTGGAAATACATATCTACTAGCTACACACATATTAGCTCCTGTATCTATATATGCATGTAAATGATAAGTGTTATAACCTTTAAATTTTAGTCCTACTTTAATGTAAGTACTATTTGGATTTATAATACTATACAAATCATTCATTTTCTGATGAAGAATATTCATGATCTGAATGTTCATATTCTGAGTTAGTTATTTCTTTTTCAGTTTCTTCTAATAGATAAATATTGTAAGTATCATCTATATCAGATTCCTCAATTGGTTCTAATTCCATTTTGAAGGCTTCTTCTAAGATTTTTGCTTTCTATGGAAATTCCTTTTTAAACTCTTTTTTATGTTGAAGTCTGCTTAGACATTCATTTGCATAATGTCCTTCCTCATTACAGATCCAACATCTGCATTTTTTCTTTCCTGAAGGGCAATAATTCCTTTTTTCAGAAGGTTTATAAACCTTTCTTCTAAAATATCTTTTCTTGTAGTTTTCTTTATTGAATCTCTTTTTATATTTTTGGAAATTTTGTTTTCTAAATTTATATTTTTTAAATCTTTTATATTTTTTATATTTTTGTTTATAAGATTTTATATTGCATCCATATTTTCCTGGCATTCTAAAATCTCTTGTATCACAACAAATTTTATCATTTCCTCTTATTTGTTTATATTCTTTTCTTTATTAGCATTTTATAATGATCCAATCTCTAATACTTCTTATTCTTCCTCCTAGAGTATTTGGTATAGTTTCTCTATTTCTTTGTTCCCAATTTTTTGTTAAAGTTTTATATAATGTTCTAGGTAATTTTTGAAAAAAACATTTCTTTATAAATTGTTTGTATAGAGGGTGGTAATTTATGGTAATACATTTCATATTCATAAATAAAAGAATCTATATAACACATGTTACAAATTTCCATATTTGTTAGATGCCATTTAGCTTCATTGATTTCATTTTCACTGGATTCAGTGATAGTCCTTCCTTTATCTTCCCCAATAATTTTTTTGTATATTTCATTTATTACTGTATCTAAGTATTCTCTTCCCGTGGAAGCATTTCCTTGCATTAATAAATGTTGTTGATCTGTTAAGTTTGAAAACCAAACTTTTACATTTCCTGTCATTTTATGTGCTATAAGCACTCTACAAGTTGAAGGATTTGTTTGGGTAGTTAGAGAAGTTTTATGAGAATGCTCATCCCACTAGACCATTCATCTAAAGCTTTTTTTCTATCTCTTATACAATCTAAATTTAGAAGTTCAGATTTATAATTATCATGGAGTTTGAACTCTGGTGGAATACTACCTCTAGTTGCCCAATGCAACCCTTCCTCCATTTTAGGTGGTTGTCTTATTCTATATGTAGTATCATGTTGTTCTGATCTTTGTCTACTTCTTTCCTCCCTATGTGGGTCAGATGTTTCTTCTTGGTAAGGGACTGGTAATGAAATTGGTTTCATATGACCTTTTGGGGTCATGTTTTCTGGTTCTGAATCAGTTTCATTGATTATTGTCATGTAATTTTCTTCTTTGTTAGTACAAAGTTTTCCAATATAATGTTCTTCTATTTCTTCATTGGTTAATGTAAATAATTTGACCAATGTTTCTATATCCCTATTCTCAGGGTTCATAAATTCTTTTTCTAATTTCTTTCTATATTCCATTAATTTGGAATTATTTCTTTATTCTTAGATTGTTCCTCATTTTTTCTTTTCTCGTTTTTAGGAATCAAAGAATCTGATTTCCTTGGTGGTTCTTCTTTTAATCCTTCTAAGGGATCATATTTATAATCTATTTTTAGATTGTATACATCTTTCTTTAATTCTGAAAATTCTTTAATTCTGAAAATTCTTTATGCATATTTTGTTGTAGTTTATTATAACCATACTCCTTTATTTCCTTTAATAGTTCTCTTTGTATATCTATTATTTCTTGTAAATATTTTGTGTTTGATTCCTGGACTAGATCCATTTCCTATGTTAATAATTGTATAGTTTCAAATAGTATTGCTTGATTTTTTGCCACACCTACTAGGCTTCCATTTATTTCTAAATGCATATTTTTTATTTTATCTTTAAACATGATTTTTTCCTAATATGCAATCATGAACTAATGCTTTCATTATTTTAACTTCATTTTCTAGTTTTTTAACTTCTTGTTGATTTGAAGTTTCTTCTTCATGATCTATAAAAGTAAATCTTGGTATGCTATTACTATTTCTTCCTGTTATTAAGGGTTTTTCTTTAATATCTAATTTTCATTCTTCTGGTATTTCAAAGTCTGTTAGTATTTCCGGTTTTATTATTTGTCCAAATTCTTTAAAAGTTTTATCTATTTCTATAAATTCATTTTGTCCATATATTGAACTATTATGACTATTTATTAAAGAATATGCCACTAGATAATGTATTAAAAATGGATGATTTCCTTCTTTCATTAAATCTCCTCTTTCAAATTCATAAGCTAGACTTAATACTTGGTTTAAATTTTTATCTTGTATATTTATAGCAAATCTAGGATATGCTGTAAATTTTAATTTTTGGTATCCTAAATTTCCATGGAATATTCCTAATAAAACATCTTGTCTATTTACTAATCTATTGTCCAATAAAGTTATTTTTATTGGTGTATCTATTTCTTCTCTAAAATGAGCTTTTATTAATATTTGGATTCCTCCTAAATGGATGTATCCAATTTTTTCTTTATCCTTTCGAGGAATTTTTGATAATTTGTTTAATATGGGTTCTTTATCAATTAATGGTATATTATATATTCCTTTTGCATCTATAATTTTAATACTATTTTCCTTATTACTTATGCCATAATAGATTATATTTTTTCTAGGAAATATTTTTCTTAATAAAAATGATGGGTCTTTAAATCCATCTCCTTCTTTAAGATTTAATTTTACTTTTTGAATTTCTTCAAATTTCTTTTTACTTATTACCATTTCTTGTGAAAAACATCCTGAAATGTCTTCTGTTTCTATATCTAATATTTCTTGGTTTATTTTTTCCTCTTTCATACTTTTTTTTATAACCTTAGGGGTATTTTTGATGAGTGTTAATTTTAACTTTCGTTATGTTTTCAAGGATATTTTTGAATTTTTTAAAACCTGAAGGGTATTTCTGAAGATTCTTTAAACCTTAAGGGTATTTTTGATTTTTTTCCCTTCTTCTTCTTACAAGTAATAGATATCCTTATATTATATTAATATGCTTTTAGTTATTATGTTCTTTCCAAAGTTTTCCACATAAAAATACTCATATTTCAAACATTAGATAAATATAATAAAATGGTATTTTTTTGTGATTATTATTAGTAGAGTTAAGAAAAGTATAGTGATGTCTCCTTTGTTAAAACATATTGTTACAAATACAAACATTTGTTAAAACATATTGTTACACGTACAAACATATTTAATCAAATGTTAAGGATAAATTACTACTTATTTATTTAATTTTACAAGTAATAAATATCCTCATATTATATTAATATGTTTTTAGTTATTATATTCTTTCGTTTTCACGTAAAAATACTCATATTTCAAATATTAGATAAATATAATAAAATAATATTTTTTGTGATTATTATTAATAGAGTTAAGAAAAACATAATGACGTCGCCTTTCTTAAAACATATTGTTACACATACAAACATTTGTTAAAACATATTGTTACACATATGTTCTTCTTCTTCTCCTTCTTATACTCTTATATTATATCATGTTATTACTCATATTTCAAACATTAGATAAATATAATAAAATAATATTTGTGTGATTATAATTATTAGTAGAGTTAAGAAAAGCATAGTGATGTAGCCTTTGTTAAAACATATTGTTACTCATACAAATATTTGTTAAAATATATTGTTACACATACAAACATATTTAATCAAATGTTAAATGTTAAGGACAAACTTCTTCTTCTTCTTAATAATAAATATCCTTATATTCTTTCCCAAACCTTATATTATATTAATATATTTTTACTTATTATATTCTTTCTCAAGGTTTTTCACATAAAAATACTCATATTTTAAACATTAAATAAATATAATAAAATAATATTTTTTGTGATTATTATTAGTAGAGTTAATAAAAGCATAATGATATGTCCTTTATTAAAACATATTTGTTACACTTACAAACATATTTAATCAAATGTTAGGTACACAAATATTATACTTAATCAAATATTAGATAGATACGTCTATATTTTTGTTAACTTAACTAACAATAATCACTAAAATCTTATTTTATTACACTGACATAATACTTAGAACACAATACAACTTTTGAACGTTAAGAATAAGCACATTACATGTGCCAAACTTTGGGAACAAAAGCATTATGAAATACTTTAATACATCTTCTCCTTATCATTCGCACTATTCTTTTTTTTTTTTGGCTAAAACATCATTCACACTAATTGGAATCAATACTTAAACATTTATGGAATGCATATCTAGATTGATACACAAAGTAGAATCTAGTTACTGCATGGCATTAAGATAGCAAGATCAGCTCCTGCAGTTACACACCTATTATATTCAGATGATATCATTATCTTTTGCAGAGCAAATAAGCAGGAAATTTCAAGTGTGAAAACTATATTAGACAAGCATTGTAGTTGGTCTGGACAACATATTAATCTTCATAAATCCAACATCACCTGCTCAAGAAACATAAATCAAAATTTAAGAGATCATATCAGCTCAATTTTACACATTCAAATGGCATAGGACGGGTTACATACCTAGGACATCATTTACCAATAGGGAAAAACAAGAAATCCAACTTCTCGCACATCATCTCAACTGTCAAAGCCAAACTGGAAAGTTGGAAAGCTCAGTTGCTCCCTCAAGTAGAAAAAGCCACCTTCATAAGATCAGTGATTTAACAGACTTTCGATATATACTATGAGCACCTTCAAAATACCTATGACAACTGGTGAGGAAGTTGACTCTTTAATAAAATGATTCTGGTGGACAAATGATCGATGTATACAAAACAAATTATTTTACCCCAACAAGTTGGGATAAAATGTATTTACCAAAAGATTGTGGAGGATTGAGATTCAGGAAATTCAATGATTTCAACCAAGCAATGCTCTCCAAAGCTGCTTGGGACTTAACTCAACATAAGGAAAAGTTTTGGATCAAATTATTCTTAGCAAAGTACCCACAAAACCATACCTTCACTCAATTGTCCCCAAAAATCAGTAGATTCTTACGTTTGGAAGGGACTTCTATGGGCTACAGAAATCATTCTCAAAGGAATGTATTGGAAAATCGAAGATGGAAATAAATTTAATTTTGGGATGACACTTGGATACTAATGCACAAAAACTTAATGGTAAATGTTGTATTTATTAAAAGCTGACAAATGCACAATCACTTATAATAAGCGGTAAGTATACTCACAAGATTATCTCTCAAAGAATTGTAGTGGTTTTAAAAAGTTAAATTATTTTTCTAATTTAGTTAAAAAAATAAATCCTAAACATTCTAACAATTTTTTATTTGGTGAAACAAAATTATAAATTCTAAGTAAAATTTTATTTAAAAAAGCAAGTAAAAGAAAGAAAATAAACGAAAGCGATAAATTAAAGTAGAAAATTAAACTATGTCGAACCTAGGATAATGGATATATATGGGATTTTTATGAGCATAACCCTTCATGGATAGAACGAATTAAGTGATTTAAATATAAGTTAGATTTATTGATTTATTTTATTTTTAAATCAAATTTTCTATATAGTGAGTTTCCAATAATATTCAATATTTATTCAATTCTTCTTTAACCGGGGTTGAAATTGATTAATTGGTAAACTAAAAAAATATATACACACCAAAATCTTCAATTAATTAATAATTTCCTTAGTTTGAGCTTGAAATTAAAATTTGATAAATCTAAAATAAATATATTCTTTAATTATAAATCAAGATTTATCCCATCATTACTTTATAATTATTGTTATTTCTCAACCATCTAAACTAATAAAAATCAATGAAATTAAAATATACTCATATTCGTCATGCACAATTACGCATAGATAATGTGTCCATTATGCTTAATTTTAAAATATTTTCTTTAATCATAAATCAAGACTTGGCCTATTATGAATTTATGATTAAAAATCATAAGATTTTGATAAGAAATAAATCTAAAATTTTTATTTATCTAAATCATAAAATTGTTCTTCCAATCATTGAAAGCAGAGGTTAAAATCCCATATATAGATTTAGTTAATCAACTTATTACCAAAAGTCAATTCAACTATAAAAGATATCATGTTACAGAGAGAAATAAAATATATAAAAATAAAACTATTTCTTCTTTATAAAAACGATTCCAGATCTCGAAATAGACTATCACTATCTTTTTCAAATCTTTAGATCATCTTTATAATTGTAGGATTTTCTCTTTGTATCTATACATCATGGTGGAATGGCTAACATAAAACTAATCTAAAACTATTCCTATGGCTACTTAAAATATGATATGAAAGCTAATGAAAACCTAAATATAACGTTGTATTTATAGGTAAGGTTAGTGCAAAAGAGCTTTGGGTCGAATAAATGAAGACATGTTGAGCTTCAGTTTTTCTTGAAAATTTTATTGTATACCTTACAAACTGGTTGATTCTTCATGTAAGGTTTACATGCTTTGTTATTTAAAATTCATAGGATACAAATTGTGTGCTTCAAATATTGTTCTCATGTGTTGAAAAATTTATTCATTTGAAGCTAAAAACAGTTGAAATATAACAAAAAATACCTGTGATTTCAAACATATAAATATGCATATATATTCACATAAATATGTTATAATCAAACTTATTTGTTGCATTTAAGCTCAACAAAACTATGAAATATTAATGCTTTTCATTTACTTATCATATGTCTGACATTCATTTTCAAAGAGTTCTTTTAGTTACATAGGAAACAAACAATCTTAACGTAACTAGGGTCACATAATTATGTAAAATTACAAACCAATGTGAAAGGGATTGGGATCAACTCAGACAATTATTTGGAGCAAACATTAATGTATATATTATTGCATTAGAGCCATCAAGAAAAGGAACTATTATAAGAAATTGTTTTAATTCACTTAATGAATGAATGTTTACAATCTAATTTATACAAAACAAAAGAAAAATTGTAATGATTAAAAATAGACATAATTATGGTAAAAATGGTCTTGGATCCTTATTGTCCTCTAGCTTTTGGTATTGGTTGCCTCCCGCTAGTTCTTACGTTCTTCAATGTTCCCTCTCAAGTTGGAATACATGTTAATTATTCCTAACTTACTAAGTAAGCTTGAGAACTATGGAAAACTTAGGAATTTGGTAAAGATATCTATTGGTTGCTCTGATGTAGAGATATGATAAGTCGTGATCTTTCCAGCTTGATTCTTTTCTCTCACTAGATAGAAATCTATCTCTACGTGTTTGGTTTATTCATAAAACACTGGATTTGATGCAATGTGAAGGGAAACTTGATTGTCGTAATATAACTGGCCGGTTGGGAGTATTTGATACCCAAATCATCCAAAATGTATCATAACCAGGTTACTTCACAAAAGGTTGCTGCCATAGAACGATATTCTACTTTTGCACTCGATCATGAGACTATGTTTTGCTTCTTAGTCTTCCAAGAAATTAGTGAGTTTCCAAGAAACATACAATATCGTGTGGTTGATCATCATGTGTTTGTGCATCTAGCTCAATCTGCATCACAGAAAGCATTTAGTTGTAGTGAACTAGCTGATGAGAAAAAGAGCCTTGTCCTGGTGTGTTCTTGACATATCGTAGCACTTGTTGAGCTACTTCCAAATGTGGTTGTCATGGTTTATCCATGTATTGACTAAGAATGTGCACAACATACATTAAGTCAGGCCTTGTGATGGTCAAGTATATTAATCTCCCAACAAGTCTTCAATAGAATGTAGGGTTACTGATGAATTCTCCTTCAACCTTGCTGAGGGATAAATTTTGTTCCATAGGTGAATTGGCAGGTTTGGCACCAAGATAACCCATGTATTCCAATATTTCAAGTGCGTACTTGCGTTGTGACATAAAAATTTCCTTCTTGGATCGCGAAACTACTATGCCCAAAAAATACTATAATTCGCAGAGATCCTTTAGCTTGAATTGTCGCATGAGATGATTCTTAGTTTCTTCAATGTCTTGTAGATTGTTTCCTATTATGATTATATCATCTACATAGATTAGAAGAGCAGAAAAGGAATTACTATGGGTTCAGATGAATAGTAAGTGATCATACTTGGATTAGTTAAAATTGGCTAGCTTAAGTGTTGTTGATAGCTTGATGAACCATTATCGTGAGGCTTGTTTGAGTCCATATAAAGATTTATGTAGTTTACATACTCGTGTTTCCCCATTTTGTCAGAATCTAGGTGAAAAAGACATGTAGACATCTTCGTGGAGATCACCATAGAGAAAGGCATTGTTGATATCGAGTTGTCGAAGATGCCAATTTTGAATAGTAGCAACAACAAGAAAGAGATGAACAATGACAAGTTTGGCTACTAGTGCAAAAGTTTCTTGGTAGTCAAAACCTTCAATCTGATTGTATCCTTTGGCCACTAACCAAGCCTTGTATCGTTCCACAGAGCCATAAGGATTATAATTAAATTTGTAGACCCATTTACAACCAAGCGGTTTCTTGTTTTGAGGAAGCTGTTGGAGCATCCAAGTGCCATTAGTTTCGAGAGCGTGTAGTTCTTGTTTCATGGCAAACCACCATTTTAGACCATTGAAAGCTTCAAAAAAGGTAGTTGGTTCCCTGAGAATGGAAAGAGAAGTATAAAAGGCACGATATGTAGGTGATAATCGATCATTGGTAAGTACATGAGATAGGGAATAAGAAGTACCTTTGTTATCGGACGATGCTGAGTTAGATGAAGGGAAAGACCGAGAAGGCAAGGAAGCTTCTACGTGATACTTTTGAAGGAGCTAGGAACATGAGTGGATCGGTATAGTATATATGTAACTAGTGTTGAAGGAGTCACGTGCGATGCAGAAGTTGATGATGGTGTTTCAGGAGATGTATCTTGAAGATTAGGGGTGTGTGAGCCAATTACTGGGAGGACAAATGGTGTATGATTAAGTGATATATTTACAATGGTTAATTGGAAAATGTTAGGCATGTCATCATAAATAGTATTTTCTGATGGAATGACTAGAGTTGGAGTGTTGATAGCGGAAATGGAATATGGAAACACATGCTCATGGAAGATAACATCGCGAGACACATAAGTTTTTCATGTTTCCAGATTGTAGACTCGGTAATATTTTATCCCAGATGGGTACCCAATGAATATGTATCGATGTGATCTAGCATCAAACTTGGTGGGTCGATCATGATGTGCAGATGCAAAGCAAAGAGAACCAAAGATGTGAAGATGTTCATACCTAGGAACTTTGTGAAAAAGGATTTCAAATGGTGTTTTACCCTTGAGAACAGGTTTTGGAGTACGATTTATGAGGTATGTGGCTGTAGGAATGTCATCTCCCTAGAATTTTTTAGGGAGGTTGGCTTGGAAGAACAATGCGTGAGCTACATTAAGAAGGTGAAGGTGTTTACGTTTAGCAACACCATTTTTTTGAGGGTAGAGACACAACTGGTGTGATGTAGGATTCCTTTGGTAGAAAACAATTGGGTCATAGAGAATTCTTGTCCATTATCCCTAAAAATGATTTTAACTCTGGATGTAAATTATGTTTCAACAAAATTAATGAAAGTGGTGAGAAATGTGTATGTATCAGATTTGGTGTTTAAGAGATAGACCCATGTGCATCTTGAGTAGTCATCAACAATAATGAGGAAATAACGTGCTCCATTAAGTGCTAGAATGTGATAGTCACCCCAAATATCAACATGAATCATTTCAAAAGGTGATTTTGTATTGATACAACTTAAAGGAAATGGATTACAAATTTTCTTAGCTAGTGGACAAATAGAACAATCACTAATAGAACAAAAAGGTATATTGATGGAAAGAGAGTACACGCAAACTGTTATCAGATAAATGACCAAGTCATTGATGCTAGATATGAGAGTTGGTTGGAGTAGTATTTGAAACGGAGAAACATCCAGCCTTTTCCAAAATAGTCAGGTAGTAGAGTCCTACTTTCTCATTTCCCATCCCAATTGTATTCCCCGAGCATTTGTCCTGAACAAAGCACACATTATTAGTGAAGATGTCATGACAAAATGAAGTTTGAGCGAGTTTGGCTACTGAAATCAAATTTAATTTGAAGGAGGGAACACATAAGACATTACGGAGTATGAAATTATTAGAGAAATATACGGTGCCAATATATGTGAAACGGGCAAGTGAATGATTAGGTAAATGCACATGCCAATTAATGACTAGAATGTTAGAGCTTATAAGGCTTTGGGAACAGACCATGTGATCAATTTCCCCTGTATCAAAAATCCAATGGGTTTCTGAATGGAAAAAACTCACATATGATGTGTTACCTGAAGGAGTAGTCACTTGACTTACCATGCTACCTGATTTGGCTTAATTGAGAAGTGTAAAGAGCTCATGTTATTGGGCAGATGTAAGGTTGTAGGATGATGTCCTTATGTCGGAGTTGCTTGCTTGAAAGTCAGTATGATGAGACTTGCATTTTTCTTGTCTTGAATCACCTTTTTATTTCAACACATATTGATGGTATGTCCATTGAAACCATAGAAATCACATTTGAGATGATTTCAGTAGCTTTCAAAACTGTGGCTGATATTGCGGCATCGATCGCACTTGAGATATGAGTTCCTTGGTGGGTAATTATTGTAAGGATATTATGGATGACTATCTTTGGTGACAAGTGCGGTAGCTTTTGGCATCCTTCCTATGGTTTGTGTGGAGACAACTCTCTACTTTTCATCTTGAACAATGAGTGAGTATACTTTATTTACTGTAGGTAAAGGTTCCATGAGCAAAATTTGTCCTCATGCTACTGTGTAAATTGCGTTAAGCCCTATGAGGAACTTTATGGTTTGTTGCTTTTATTGGTATTCTTGTAGTTCCTTTCCAACGTTTCCTCCACAATATGGAAGGGGACATAGTACATCTTGAGTATCCCCTAGGCTTTTCAACTTGGTATAGTATTCTCCAATGCTCATACCTTCTTATATGCAGTCATGGATCTCTTGCTCGATTCGAAATAGGTGCATGTTGTTGGTGTGTGAAAAACGTTCCTTCAATTCTTCCCATAGCTCACATGCGGTGTCATTATACATGACACTTTCCACAATTTTAGGTGATATGATATTGAGATTCCATCCTTTGACAAGAATCTTTCAGTGAGTCCATTGTTTGGTTTCTTCCTCAGAGTTTGTTGGTGGCCTCGTGCTTGTGCCATCAATAAATCCATCTTTGTTTTTGGTGGAAGGAGCCATGAGCATCCCATGACCCCAAATATGATTGTTTTCTTGATTTAGGATTGAGCCATTAGAACCATGCCCGGTTGGTTTGAGTGGTATAGGTATCATGAATGGCTAGGATCATTATAAAATTTTGGTACAGTGGGATGGTATTGGTAGTTTCAGACATGATTGTTGAGTGAAAAAATCAAAAATGGGATAAGGTTTAGTGTGCTTTAGACGATAATGACTGTTTGTGGAAAAATAATGAACTAAAATAGGCTGTATTTTATAGGAAATGGATCAAGGATTCCAGAACCAAAAATTTTAGTTTGGGAATTGGTCAGAAAGTGGGTGAATCGGCGTCTGGAAGACTGAACTGACGGCTGAAAGATTGAACCGGCTAACGACGCATTGTTTTTTGTGTTGAATGGCGTGTCGTTTACATCATATTCTTTAGAGAGTGCACGTGTAGGCGCATGTGACTTCGACAAGGTGCGTGGGACTCCGACATAAAATTAAGTATCCGAACAAATACACAAAATTATATAATTTTAAAAACCAATTGACTAAAAAAAAAAGATAAAATTATACTATATATATCCAAATTCAATTTTAAAGAGTTCAAATAAAATAGTGATTGACCAAAAAAATAAAAAAAATTGTACTACATAATTTCAATTTTAAACTGCATTTTTAAAATAAAAAAATACACATAGGACGTAGCATCGGTTGACGTGTAGAATCGATGCTACACACGTGGATAGCATCGGTTTTACACGTCTTGACACTATCCACTTGTGTAGCGTCGGTTGACACGTAGAACCGACGCTATCCACGTGTGTAGCGTCGGTTCAACATGTCAACCGATGCTACGTCCTACATATTAATCTATTTCTCTTCTCTCTTCTTCATCAGAAAGTCTTTTTCAATTTGTGCAACACCAAAAAACCTCAAAACCGAGCTCACCTCCTCCACTCTTTCTCATTTTCGACCACCTCCAACCACCATTTCCAATGACATTTTATAGGTTATTTTCCTCTCCATATTATCTTTCAAATCCCTTATTTTGAGTGAAATACTCAAATTTCTTATACCTATTTTCTCACTTATTCTTACTTACAAAACACCCATTTTTCTTCATTTCCTTCATTTAGTAATCTTGTAAGTATTTCTATTAATCCTACACACTTATTATTCAGTTTGCTTTATTTTTTGTATAAATTTTTGATTTATGTATATTTTGTATTATGCTTGTTATTATATGTTTGGCTGATTTTCTGTGGAAATAATATCTGGATGTTGTGGGTTTGAGGGACTATAGTATTTACCGTACATGGATAAATTTATTTACATATAAATAATTATATTTTATTAAGTAAAAGTAATACAATTTTAAAATGATTAAAATGATAATTTTTGTATTATGTATGTTTTGGTATATATTCTAATAATTAAGGAATTCATATATAATAATACTTGAAATATATTAATTGGATACATAATTAATATGCTTAATTAATGTCATTAATAGAAAATGGACAAATCTTGGATGTTAAAGTGTAGAATTAAGCTGGACTACATTTTTGGAGTTGAAAGTTTCATGGAATTTGCTTGTAGAAATAGTAATAATGAAATTAGTATGATTTGATGCCCATGTGTTAAATGTAAAAATGAGCGATTTCATGAAGTTGACGAGGTTAAGTATCACCTTATCTGTAGTGGTATTATTTTGAGCTATAAATGTTGGTATTATCATGGAGAAAATATTAATAATACTCACGAGGAAGAGATAAATAAAAATGTGAGTGGATTACATACATCTTATTATAATGTACATACAAAAAATATATTTATGGTGTTGAAGATGAACTACGTGTGGATGATCCCAAAACCTTTAAAAAACTTCTAGAAGATGTCGAAAAACTATTGTATCCAAAATGCAAGAAATATACTAAAATGTCGGGATTGGTTCATTTGTATAATGTCAAGGCAAAACATGGTTTTTCTGACAAGGGATTCACAGAATTACTAAATCTACTAGTCGATATGTTTCCTGAGGGTATTGAATTGCCATCTTTAATGTATGAAGTGAAGAAATATCGTAGTCGATTTGGCATGGAATATCATAAGATTCATGATTTTTCAAATGATTGCATTCTTTATAGAAAAGAATATGAGACATTAGATGATTGTCCGATGTGTAAAGAATCAAGATGGAAGCATGCTACAAATGAGACAACCTAAGAAAGGCATGCCCACAAAGGTTCTTTGGTACTTTCCTCTGATTCCTCGCTTTCAAAGGTTGTTCGAGAGTAAAGAGATAGAAAATATGTTGACTTGGCACTTAGATAATTGATCTGATGATGAGGTGCTACGTCATCCTTGTGATTCTCCAAATTGGAAAGTAGTAGATAATTTTCCCTTCAATTTGCATCTGATCTGCACAATCTTCGTCTTGCCTTTGCTGCTGATGGAATTAATCCACATAGTTCCCTTAGTAGTAGATATAGTTGTTGGCCAGTAATTATGGTAACATACAACCTTCCTCCCTGGTTTTGTATGAAAAGAAAATTCATGATGTTAACATTATTGATCTCAGGACCGAAACAATTCAGTATTGATATTGATGTATATTTGCAGCCTCTGATAGATGATTTAAAGACATTATGGAATTATGGTGTAAATGTTTACGATGCACATAAATAAGAACACTTTAACTTGAGGGGGTCCTTTTATGGATAATTAATGATTTTCCTGCCTATGGAAACTTATCAAGACATGCAACAAAAGGTTACAAGGGATGCCCTATATGTAGTGATGGCACTTCTGCAACTTATCTTGTTCATGGATGAAAGATATCTTATAGAAGACATAGAATATTTTTGCCATCTGGACACAAGTTTAGATACCAAAAGAAACTGTTCGATGGTGAAGAAGATCATGATCATACACCTCGACTTTTGCGAGGTGTTGAGATATTAAGGAAATTGAATGGAATGAAATTCAAACGATATGGAAAGATGAAAAAAAGAATACTCACTAAGGTAGGGAAATGAAAGAGGTCAACTAATGAAAGGGGGGAAAATGAAAAAGGAGGAGAATCAGTAGACCATAGTTGTTGGAATAAAAAATCAATATTTTGGGAATTATCTTATTGGAAAGACCTAGACATTAGTCACATCTTAGATGTCATGCACATTGAGAAAAATGAATGTGAGAGCTTGATTGGTACATTACTTAATGTACCTGGAAAAACAAAGGATGGAATTAAAGTAAGACTAGATTTAAAGAAACTAGGCATACGACCTGAATTGGCACCAAGGGTGGAAAATGATAAGAATCGAACATATACAATGTCAACAAAAGAGAAGGATGTGTTTTGTAAATGTTTGGCAGCTTTGAAAGTTCCTGATGGTTACTCATCCAACTTAAGAAATTTTGTGTTTATCACCGATAAGAAAATTTATGGATTGAAATCACATGATTATCATATCTTAATGCAACAGTTATTACCAGTTTCTATTAGATCAATTCTTTCAAATCATGTTCGATTATCAATAATTCATCTTTGTTCATTCTTCAATACAATATGCACGAAATCTATATCAATTGGCGAGTTAAACTCTTTACAGAAAGATGTTGTAGATTTTGTGTCTAATTGAAAAATATTTTCCTCCTTCTTTCTTCGATATAATGATTCATTTGTGTGTTCATTAAGTTCGAAAGGTTCAATTGTGTGGTTCTACTTACTTAAGGTGGATGTATCCTTTTGAGAGATATATGCAAGTTATTAAAGGATATGTAAATAATAGAAATCGACCTGAAGGATGTATGGTGGAATGTTACATTACTGAAGAGGCCATTAAGTTTTGTTCTGAATACTTTAGTGGTTGCACTGAAATTAGGAATCCTACGAATAAGTTTTTCTTAGAACGACACATGATCCAAGTAGGTAACCCTATGCTTGGTGGAAGTAAGAAATTGTTTATTGATTGCATTCATGGGAAAAAACACACCTAATCATTTTGGTAAATAATAATGAGGTACAACCGTACATAGAGTAAATGATGTTTAACCTTTCTATTTATGCAAAAATTATTTTTTATTTAACTATTAATGATGATTTTCATATATCTTTAATAACATTACAGGATGCATTTAAACTTATTGAAGATCGATCCTCGTTATAAAAAAAGGAGAAAAATGGTTGTATGATGAACATAAGTGAGAGCTTATTAATTGGTTTTGCAACCATGTAAGTGTCACATACAAGAATTCATTAGTACTTCTATGCAATGTTTTAAAACTTTACTTTAAACATATTTCATGTTTTTGTATACATAGATTCGAGATGAACTCAAGAAACCCAATCATAAAATAACAGAAAGTTTAGAATGGCTTGCACATGGTCCAAAATTCAATGTCAAATCATTTTCTAGTTTCACAATAAATGGATCAAGGTTTACGACTCAAGCTAAGGATAAAGTCCTAGTAAATCAGAATAGTGGTGTGAAGATGGTTGCACAAACTATGAATTATGAGGTCTTCCATGAAACATTTTTCTTGTGTGATTGGGTCGAAGATGTTATCAATGTTGGATATAAAATAGATGATTTTGGATTTACCCTTGTAAATTTATCCAAGATAAGTCACACTGATGATCCTTTCACGTTAGCACTTCATGCAAAACAAGTATTTTATATAAGCTATCAAATTGACACAAGATGGTCTGTTATGTTAACGCCTCCATAAAAAAGAGTTTTACCATTGTGATGCTTTAGAAGATGACGACCCAATGCTTGATACATTAACCAATATTAGTAATTTCTCAAACAAATTACCTAATGTATGCGATATTGATCTAGTTGATGATGATGATTCTTCGTCGTGGACTCAAAGTGATTGTGAATGAATATATGTATATGATTAACAACCTAATTAAACATAACATATGTTCTATATTATTGTAATAACTCTTGGATGTTTATATATATGTATGTTCCTAAAATTATCAATTAATTTATATTTCTTCATTGTTTGTAGATATTTCATGGATCCTCGAGTAACAGAGCTTGTAGATTCAAATGATCCATTGCAGCATTTGAAAATAAGGGGTTGGGTGAATATACCTGATGCTCCACTTAACCCAGATGATAGAGTACCCGTTCTATTTGATGCTACTGGTAATCCTATAGGGGAAAATGACCAACAATTGAAATCCTCTATTGGTAGATTTATGAAGTCCAATATACCAATCAAAGAGCCTGGGATAGATGCTATATATCATGCATTTGGATGCAAGCATCCTGGTCGTGTTAGGGGAGGTAGCCAATATGATGGTTAAATGGAGTATTTTAACATTCCAAAACAAAAGCCTCAGATGGTCAATAAGGAGAAGTACAGTAAAATTGAAGAAGAACTCAACTTCTTTAAGGCCTCAATGTTAAGTAAGATTGCCACTTTAAAATAATATCAAGCACAACACAGTCAGGCATGGAATCATTCTATAATCAGGGCATGCCATATTGGCCAGGCATGCAACCATCCATGCCAGACATGCCACCTATACAATCTCATGGTGCTCAAACTATATCCAGTATAGGATATAGTTATCCTATTGGTCCTCCTTTTATGCAAGGAATGCAGATGCAATCAAGTGGTGGTTCATTTTCTCCAATGCAATTTGCACATTCTTACCATCAATCACATTACGATGAACATTTTGGTGAGAATGTACATCCAATAGCTACCCCATATGAAAATCCTTCTCTATTTGATGAATCATATGTGGTAAGATTTTAATTTCTGGTGTAGATAATCTATTATTTTTATTTTTTATTATATGTTTTATTTATTATATATAACACTTAAATTTTTTACAGAATATGAAATGTCTGTTGAAACATCCTTCATCAATGAACTTTGTTGTTATTGGAACGGTACAACAATTGAGCGATGATCGGATGATTCATAATCAATATTTGCCAAATCATTGGCGAATAGTAATTGATCAATCATTGCTCCATGATTGTCCACTACCTATGCCTTCTGATGCTACCACAATCCAAGAGGTGGTTGGACAGTATGTGGCTTGGCCTTCGATTGAAGTTGTTCTAAATTTTGACATGGTACTTTTTTTTTACTTAAAAGATAACACTTGTTTACTGCTATTATTTTATTATATCTTTTATTGTTAATAACATACATAATACTCTTTAGTCTATTATACCAGAACTTTTAAATGCGGCACATTTAAGAGATACGAAGCAAGTATCTTGTGCTAAATCTATGTCTAGTGGCCAATCATCGCACATTAAGTCATTTAAGAAGAAGCCTTGGAAAAAGTATAGTTATGATTATGCTTTAAACTTTAGCAAAAATCTTGGCGCTTTGATGACTATTGTTGTGAGGGCATCTAGCATAAATGATGGATGGACTGTGTCACTTCCTATAGAAATTTTTGGTGTAGACCTCGGCCAAACTTATATATCAATTGAGTGCATATTGCAACTATTTGAATATTAAATGATCAATTTAAGTATAATTCAAGTGTGGACAAGGTGAGTCCTCAATCAATAAATTTCTTTTATTTATGTAGAACATATATAATTATATTTATATTATCTAATTACTTATATATAAGGCATGTTATTATCGACTTCAACATAATCACTCATCACATTTAGCAATGTTCTATGATTCTTCATATGTCAATCAATATCAAGAGAAGGATGTTAGCATCAGAGCTAAACAATTATGTGATAGGGCATTAGTGCTTAACATAAATCAAAAGTTGATAATCCCTTGGCCACTAAGGTTTGAACAAGGTCAAGATCATTGGATGTTGGTAATGCTTGATCTGTTCAATAATCATGCTTGGTACTGTGACTTAGCTTCCATAGAACTGAGTGAAGATACAAAAACAGTTGTTGAAATGTAAGAGTTCTTATATCTAGCTATTTTTTTCTATTGTTCTTTGTAGTATTTAATAAAAAATTAACCGTTTTAAACTTTGATAGGGCATGGAAGCCGTTGAACAAGTTTAGAGGCATTGCCCTTAAAAACTCTCATAAGCTTATATGGCATAAAGTTATGGTATGTACAAGCGAATATTAATAATTTTATTAATTTTACTATTGAATAATAAAGATGTTTGAATATGGAAAATCATGTGCACGTTTTTTTGTAGGTTCTATAACAAAATAATGGAGTCATGTGTGGTTATTATGTCATGAAGTTTATGAGCGAAATCATCACATATATCAAAATTCCAATTGATGATGTGGTAATATCTTTTACCAATATATGAGTTATTTTTTAACATATATGAGTTATTTTTTGTGAATTCATGAAATTATATTCTTATTTTAATTTTAAATACATGTAGTTCTTTGGTTGGAACAAGACGGGTTATGACCAATAAATTTTTGATGATTTACGAGAAGAATGGGCAGAACACATGGTTCAAATTATATCATCACAAGAAGAATCAGGAGAAGATTTTAATGATCTTGAATAGCATATGACAACATAACGGTAATTTTTATAATGATTTAATTTCTCTATTCCTGTGTCTGAAGTCCCTTATTTGATGGATGTTTTGTTTGATGAATGTTTATGTGCTCATGTATTTAGGGGAATGTATTGTTTTATGGACCTATTTTTTGCCCAAACTTCATCTCATCTCTCTTGCCTACTTTCCTTATGACAACATCATGGTAGCACTTTATTAATCATTTGTTTATAAATATGAAGCTATCTGGAATCAAGCTGGTATATTTAATGCTATAATGAGCTCTAAATATAAAGTCAGGTGTAACTCCTATTTTGTTACTTGGCTTGGTTGAGTTTTGGTGCCCATAAACGTATTACAGAATTGTTCCATACGTTTAAGGGCACCAAAGCTCAACCAAGCCAAGTAACAAATTGGAGTTACACTTTATTTCATATTTAGAGCTCATTATAGCATTAAAAATATCAGCTTGATTCCAAATAGCTTCATATTTATAGACAAAAGATTAATAAAGTTCTAATATGAATTCGAATGGATAAGGTTATTATTATATCACTCAGATGTCGATATGGTAATCTCTTTTACTAATCTGCTAACATATATAAGTTATTTTTTCTGAATTCATGATATTATATTCTTATTTTGAATTTAATTAATTACGTATATTTCTTTGGTTGGAACAAGTGGGGCTATGATATGCATATTTTTGATGATTTACAAGAAGAATTGACAGAGCACTTTGTTCAAATTATAGCATCAGGAGAAGAATATAATCTTGAATAACATAGGACAACACCATGGTAATATTTATAATGATTTAATTTCTCTATTCATATGTCTCCGAAGTTTAGACTGCTTGTTTGATGGATGTTTACGTGCTCATGTATGTAGGGAAATAAATTGTTATATGGACCAGCTACTTTTTGCCCAATTTACTTGTCACTATGATGGTGATTCTAACCAAGCTCGCTCGCACAATCCATTACACTTTAACGATATCATTTTATTTATAATTTAAGTTAACTATATATATGTGCATTGTATATATATATATATTTTTGTAATAAATTTAATTATCAAGTAATTAATTATATTTAAAATTTTAATTATTTGTATTATTATTTACACTTTGTCAAATAGATTTTGGTTTTTTATGCTATATTGAATACAAGTAAGTAGAGTGAAAAATGAGAACAAAAAAAAGAAATCAATATTTTAAAGTCGGTTCAACCCGTGAATCGACTTTAAGTTGAACCGACTTTAATAGTCCATTTTGTAGTAGTGATGACTCCAATGATCATTTAACTACATGTATATTTTTTTATATAGTTATGGGTTTGATCGTAAAGTTAGATATTATTATTGAATATTTTTTTATAAATTTGTCTTAATTTTCAATTCTAAAATTATGTGTTTTAATTTTTTTTCTTATCTTAAATTAAAAATAATTTTTTATTTTAAAATTGGAAGAAAAATATAAAAAATTTATTAAATACAATTTCAATAAATTTTTATAATAAAATTATTTTGATATGAAAAAAATTATAAAAAATAATATTTGTCAACAATAAATTGTTATCTATTTTATTCAACTATATTATATATTTTGTCACTAAACAATGTGCAAGCTAATTATTATACAATTAAATACAGTTTAGACTAATACTAGTATAAGATATAGTAAGAAATAAATAGTAATTGACTCTATAAAAACATTCAATTTAATTGTTGATGCACACATTTTAATTGCTCGCAAGTTATGAATTACTTGTAGATTAATGATTAATTACCTAGAGGTTGATCTTTAAAGAAATTGATCAGTTATTTTAAAAGTTAATTTATTTTCTAAATTAGTTAAGAAAAACAATCTTAAACATTCTATCGGTTGTCATTTGATAAAAATATTATAAAATCTAAATTAAATTAATATCCAAAAATCGCAAGTAAATCTATAACCAAAAACAAGAATGATGGATAAATATGAGATTTTAATGAGCATAATCATTCATGAAAAGAATAAATTAAATGATTAAAATATCTAGTTAAATTTACTAATTTTTTCCTTTTTTTAAAAATAAACTCCCTATAATCATAATCATGGTAACTCCCTACAATTGTTAATTAATCAATAATTTTATTGGCTTGACTTAAATTGATTAATTGACAAACTAAGAAAAATATATAAGTCAAGATTCTAAATTAATTAGTAACTTTCTTAGTAGGGCTTGAAATTAGTTAATTGGCAAACCTACGATGAATATGTTCTTTAATTATAAATCAAGATTTGAGCTATCATTAATTTATAATTAAAGATATTTTTTATCTATATAATTTAATACAAATCAATGAAATTAAATTAAACTATTATTCATTATGTAAAACTAAGCACTGATGACATGTTTATTGCTTAATTCTAAATTTTTTTCTTTAAATATAAATCAAAACTTGGCACATCATGAATTATAATTAAAGATTTGAAAATTATGAACAAGAAATAAACCAAATTTTTATTTATTTAAATCATAAAATTGTTCTCCCAATCATCGAAAGCAAATGCTAAAATTCAATATTAAAAAATTAGATAATTATAGCTAAATTAGCAAAAGTCAATTCAACTATGAAAGATATCAGATTATAAAGAGAAATAAAAAATATAACAATAAAAATATCCCTACATAAGAAATGATTCCAAATCTCTCAATAAGTTGTCACTAGCTTATTCAAATCTTTGGATCTTTTTCATAATTAGGAGATTTTTTCTCTATATCTATACATGATGGTGAATGGCTAGGATAACCGATGGCTTGATTCCAAATTAACTAATATGTGTTTAAAAGGGGGTTGTGTTGCTTTTATAGGCTAAAATTAGGGTAGAACACGTTTGGAACATGTATAGGGGTTTTAGAAAAAATTGAACCCAAAAGCCTTGTGCTACGACATGGATAATGTCTCATCATGGCATACATAGAATTCCAAAATGCAAAGTTTGATCCCAAGAGTAAACCATTACGACACAAGTAATGTCTTATTATGGCGTGCAAACAATTTTTGGAATTTGACTATCTTATTCGTTCTGACTTGTGTGATTTGCCATTAATTGCCCTATTTTTACTCTTTTTCTTTGTGTGTGTTTAGAATTCTTCTAACAGAACTTTAACCTACAAAACATGTAAATACATTCAAAACATGATAAAAGCAAAATAAAACATAGCAAATAATAGGTCAAAATAATGTTTGTCAAATATCCCCAAATCTACATTTTTCTAGTCTTCAAGCATATCTATAAGCCTTTAAACCCTTAGGTAACCCTAGTAGATGAGTTAAAGTCTCGTGAAGGCTTCTAATTATGATACCCATGCACCACAAACATCCTAATATGCAAAAAATAAGAATAAAAAGACTAAAAACAAAAATAAAAACTTGAATCAACAAAAACTCTCATGCTATAGTTACTTTTTGGTTCATAATTAAAATTTCAAGCACAAGTTCATCCAACATCTCAAAGGATCAAGGTTTATCTTGTAAATCTATTACACATTGAATATATTAACGTTGAATCACCCAAACCTAGTGTTAAGAATTTGAATTTTCTTTGACTATATTTCTCACAAGATACATGCTTAGTATCACACTGATTGTATGGATTTAAGCACTCAACAAAGTATATACGAACATAAGTTATGTAAAGAAGAAAGAAAAATGGTTCGCTTGACTCTTGAAAGGAATCAAATGCTAGGATTATGATGACATCATATCACTTATATCATACTTTAGTCAATATCATTAAGCAAAAATATCAAGTATGTGCCTCAAGATATATGAAATGCTTTTGACTTCAATTGGTTATTCCTTTTTTTAGGTAATAGTCATGTAACTACTTTCAAGAATCTAGGGTCATAGTATTTAGTTATACAATTTTTTTTCTCTTTTTTAATATATATTTTTTATTTTATTTTCTTTTTAGAGAAAAGACCCATGTATATATTATGGTGAGTGACTATTTTGGCTTCTTTTATTTTTCAAAGGGAACCTCGTATGTGTTATTTTTTTTACTAAAAGTCAAACATGAAATAAAGATAGGCACACACTTTCATTTACTACTAAATTCATTTAATCCAAGAATAAAAATAAGTAAATGATATTTCATTAGATGTTTAAAATCCTAATATTTAATGTAAAACATATCGAAATCATCTAACAATTTAAAATAATAGAAAAAAGTGTTTAAAAGAATAGATAAAAGATTATCACTCAGAATAAAATGCTATTAGCTCAATAATAATCTCACATAGTAGTCTCCATTATTTGATTCTCATACATCAAATTTGGGTTCATCTCAATTTCACCATCCAAGCATGAAACATAAACTATGATAGAACTAATTTTTACAATAATCCTTGAAAATGCTTAGGACATTAAACAAAAATGCATAGACTCAATTACTCACCTTAAATTAACTAGAAGTATAATAATTTTGTATCAAATTTTTTTATAGGGTTTATTTGCATCCTCAAACCTAAACTAAACATTGTCCTCAATATTTTCATAAAGCAATAAAAAGGGAAAATAAAAAACTAACTACTGATATATAAATAAAAACAACTAAACTAAAACAAAAGGGAAGAATATTACCTAAAATGGTAGGTTAGCTCTTACCAAGCACTGGTTTAATGTCTTACCTAGACGTTGGTGGAGACAGTGACTTATAGACTTTGATTCACTCAATCTCCCATTTTTCATTGAGTTAGTGTCTGAGTGTGCTTTAAAATATATAGCATCTCCTAATATTTTCATTGTTGGACTCCTATTATGGATATCAACAATTCTCTTGGTTGAGGCCATGAATATCCTACCAAGAAGTACATTATGCTTCTTGTCCAGTTGTGGGGTTTCCTACACATATGAAATTACAAAATATACTAGTTTGATAAGCTTATCTATTTGTACCAATAAGTCCTCTACCAAGCCCTTTGGATAAATTATAGACTTTTCAATCTAATTGTATGGACATGGTTGTGATTTTCAACTCCCACACTTCTAGCTGCAAGTATAATGAATGAGGTATTAAATTGATGAGGAAGCTCCTAGGATCTTTGGAGGTACCTTGAGAATTACTCTTGCTCCATGCATCATTGGATAAATAATTAGAAAAATTAAGAAACTCAATATCTAGTAACTTACCATTATGAAGGCTTGTAATAGCCTTCACATGTTCATTTTGACCAGGAAACTTTTCTCTTGCTTACTTTTGCACATGCTTAACCAATTTTCCCACTTGCACTTCTACTCTTTTCATGTATGCATCCAAAGAATCCAACATTTAATTGGTTTTCACCTAGTAGTATTTACTAACCTGAATGAAAGCATTTGAGTTTCCCTCTAAGATTAGTTTATTAGAAGGATTATATGACATGTTTTGGTTGAATTGATGGCCCTGTATATGGTTTTGGTTCTAGGCATAGGTAGAGTCATTTACACTCCAATAGAAATTAGGATAATTTCTCCACCCTGGATTGTAAGTGTTTGTATAAGGGTCATTCCTAGGTCTAGATTAATCCTCTATAGCATTTACTTGTTTAGGACCTACAAATGGTTCTCTTTGAAAAGGATAGGTGTTAGTACCATGCCCATAATTACTCTACACTCCACATACCTCTTTATTTAGAGTGTACTTAGTGGAAAGAAATAAAACTTTCTTGGTCAATTTTACAAGTTGCATAGACATTTCTAATCCAGTGTCTATCTCATGAACTTTGGCTCTTTTCACTCTTATGTTTTTCTATTGGAAATTAGCACTTAACATCTCATAGAGATCATAAGTCTTTATAACAATCTTTTCTCCCATAACACCATCTAGAGTGTTATCAACTATGAATTGATATTAATGTGTCAACCTATCATAGAATAATTAGTTTTATAGCTATAGTGGATAGTTGTGGTGTGGGTATTTAGTGAGAAAAGGTTTAAACCTATCCCAAGCTTCATAGAATGACTCTCCTTCCATTTGAGAGAATAATGTAATTTTTGTTCTCAAATCAAAAGTTTTCTAATGGAAATAGAATTGTTCCATGAATTTATTGTAGACTCCCTCCCAAGTTATGAAGGAACCTGGTGGGAGAGTACTAACCAAGCCTTAGCCCTTTCTTTTAAATTGTATGAAAAACACCTCATTTTCAGTTGGTCCTTATTTAACCAATACAAAAGAAATGTTTGTACAATTGAGTAAAAATCTCTAATGAAAGTCAAAGGATCTTCACTAGGCATTCCATAGAAGGAGGGCAACATAAAATAATAAATATTTTTTAATTCATAATTTCTAATATAAAGGCAGTAGTAGTGTCAATGATTGGTCTTTCATACTCCTTCATAGCAATACCATTGGTAAAGCATCTCATATGTTTAAAGATTCTAATACAAGCTCTAGTGATGGCTCTATTAAAGGCTCTTAGATTTTATTATCTAATCTTTTTAAGTGCTCTTTAGATCTATTAATATGGTCTATAAAGGGATATCCTACCCCATTAATACTAAGAAAAATAACAATTAATTTTAAGCACTAGATATTAACAGATAAAAAGAAAAACAAATAAATACCAAAGGAAATAAAATAAAATAAACAAATACAAGTAAATCAAAAGAAAGAAAAAAATTAAAATAAAACAAAAAAAATATTAACAAAATCACAAAAATAGAAAATTACAAAAACAAAAAAACAAAAATATATATTTAAAATGTCAATTTTTTAAAACTTGTGATAAAAACTTGATGCATAAATTTTAAGTGCTTGTGAGTACAAAAATCACTAGCAGGTTAATGATAAGTTATCCCGAGGTCGGTCTCTAAAGAAATTTGTTGGTTACTTTAAAAAGTTAAATTATTTTTTAAATTAGTTAAGAAAAATAACCCTAGACATGCTATAAGTTGTTAGTTGATAGAAAAAGATTATGAAGTCTAAATAAAATTAATATCAAAAGATCGAAAGTAAATTATAGCAAATAAATTTGTAGCCAAAAACAAAGATAATGGATGAATATGAGATTTTAGTAAGCATAATCCTTCATGAAAAGAACAAATTAAACTATTCAAATAACAAGTTAGATTTATTAATTTTTTTATTTTTAAATAAGTGAACCCTTATAATTATGGTTAGTTCCCACATGTGTTAATTAATTAATTAATTACTTGGTTGGGCTTGAAATTGATTAGTTATTAAATTTAAAAATATATATAATTCAAGTTTCTCAATTAATTAATAACTTTTTTGGTCAAATTTGAAATTAATTAATTGGTAAACAAACGATAAATATATTCTTTAGTTATAAATCAAGATTTTACCCATCATTAATTTGTGATTAAAGATATTTTAACTATCTAATTTAATACAAATCAATGAAATTAAATTAGACTCTTATGCATTATGTACAACTAAGCACAAATAATGTATTTAATGCTTAATTCTAAAATATTTTCTTTTATTATAAATCAAGATTTGGCTTATCATGACTTTATAATTAAAGATTTAAAGATTACGAACAAGAAATAAATCAAACTTTCATAAATTCAAATCATAAAATTAATCATTGAAAAACAATGCTAAAGTTTCTTATAATAAAATTAGCCAATCATAGCTAAATTAATAAAAGTCAATTCATACAAAGAAAAATAAAAGACATAATAATAAAAATACTCCTTCTTAAGTAGTAATTATAGATCTCCAAATAAGTTTTCACTGGCTTCTTCAAATCATTGGATTTTCTTCACAATTAGGAGGTTTTTCTCTATATCTATATATGGTAGTGAACATGTACGGATAATGATGACTTTATAAAAATAGAGTTATCAATGTACTTTTCTACGTAATATTTAGTAGTTTTATTTAGTAGTATTTGAATTATTTTAGGATTTTTATGAATTTTTAACACAAGGCCAATAAGAAGATGTCACGTGGATGAAACGTTAATGAATAGGACCAATTCGCATAACGCTGCATGTATCACGTGACGTAGTGTGATGCTATGTGTCAACATGATGTTTATATTAGGGATAGATATTACTAGATATTTTCTCGTATGTCTTCTTAGTTACCAAATCTAATGACATAGTGCCAATAATGAGCTAAATTTTAACAATTATATACCTTTTGATGGATGATAGGGATAGAGCTATGAATGAATATGCACGACCTACGTTGGAAGGGATGAATCCAAGTATTACAAGGCCAAACATTCAAGCTAATCAGTTTGAACTAAAGCCAATGATGTTTCAAATGCTACAAATAATTGGACAATTCAGTGGATTACCAATAGAGGATTCTCATCTATATCTCAGATTTTTTATTGAAGTTGTAGATTCATTTAAATTTAGTGGTGTGACCGAAGAGGTGTTTAGGCTTAATTGTTCCCTTAGTCTTTGAGAGACCGTGCTCGAGCTTGGCTAAAATCTTTGCCACCTGAGTCCATTAAAACTTGGAATGATTTGGCAGAGACATTCTTGATGAAATACTTCCCACTAACAAAGAATGTCAAGCTTAGGTATGACATTACCTCCTGTCAACAATATGAAGGAGAATCTTTATATGAATCATGGAAAAAATTCAAAGAATTTCTAAAGAAGTGTCCTCATCATAGTATCACTTATTGGATCCAAATGGAGACTTTCTACAATGGTGTTATTTCTCAAACAAGAACCATTGTTGATGCATCCGCTAATGGAGCTTTTCTAGCCAAATTTTACAATCAAGCTTATGATTTACTTGAGAAAATTGCTAGCAATAATTATCAATGGCCAATGGATAGAACGGTAGCCATAAGAAGAGTAGCCATAATGCATGAGATGAATGATATCACAGCACTTACAACTCAAGTTTCATCTTTGGTCAATCTCTTGAAGGCTCAAAACTCGCCCGTGAGTATAAACCAGATCCAAGATGCAGGAATGTCTTGTGTGTTATATAAAGGAGCTTATTTGTTTAATAATTGTCCAAATAATTCTGAATCAGCATTCTATGTGGGTAATATGAACGAAAACAATAATCCATACTTGAACACATATAACCTAGGATGGAGACAACATCCAGATTTCTGTTATAATAACAATAATCGTGGTGGTAATCAATTCAACCATCAATCATTTCCACCACCTGGTTTCCAACAACCATAACAGTCACAAGCATAAGAGAAGAAGTCACATACTAAGGATAATACAAATGCTTCAATAGGGCTTATGAAAGACTTCATCCAATTAGTAAATACAAAAGTGTCCACTCAAGAGGCTTCAATTCAAAATTTAGAGACACAAATGGGGCAACTTTCCCAGGCCATACATCAAAGGCCTCAAGGTAACCTTCAAAGTGACACAATTGTAAACCTAAGAAGAGAAGCTAAGAAGAATTGCAATGCTATAGCCTTGAAGAGTGGTAACACTCTAAAGGATAAAGATGAGACTCAAAGAAGAAAGATGATACTCAAAGGGATGAGGAGGAAATTGAAACTAACAAGGATGAGGAGGAACTAGTGGATACAGAGAGCATTGAAAAGGAAATAATTCATCCAAAAAAGAGCAACCTCTATAAACCCATTATCCCTTTCATTCAAAGATTACAAAAGAAAAATGCAGATACACAGTTTTCAAATTCTTGGAAGTCATCAAGAAACTGCAAATAAGCATATCATTTGTAAATGCACTTGAACAATTGCCTTCTTATGCCAAATTTCTGTAGGACATCCTGTATAAAAAAATGAGGCTTGGAGATAATGAAACACTAACCTTGATTGAAGGTTGTAGTACCATTCTTGTTAGAAAAATAACCCAAAAATTGAATGATCCGGGTAGCTTTCACATTCCTTACACAATTGGGAACATCCACTTTGAGAAATAATTATCTAGTTTAGGTTTAAGCATTATGCTATTATTGGTCTTCAATAGATTAAGGATTGGTAAAGGCAAACCCACTTCAATAACAATACAAATAATGGATAGATTAATTAAAAGACCCAGGTGTGTTAAGAAGTCACCTTGTTGTACATCAATTAGTGCTTTTCTGGTTGCTAAGAATGGACAACCAAGTATGATAGAAATGTTTTGGTCCTATTCCATGTTTAGTATAATGAAATCCACAGGGAAGATAAGCTTGTCTTAAGAAGTTCAAAATAACCATTTATTAGCTATCTTTAAAAGTCAATAAATAGCCATTTATTATTTATCTTTAAAATACTAAGGGTCCAAAAAAGGTAAAGAACTTGTTTAGTCTAATTTTTGTGCTATAATTATGACTTTGCCTATTCTTGGAGGAATACTATGAATTTTAAAGAATAGATTGAAATTATTAAAAAAATTATCTTCTTGTGAGGTCTTGTGTTCCTCTTAGTTCTTAAAAGAACTCTTGAACTTATCAAGTTAATCTTGTGGCATTCAAACAACCAAACTTATCACCTTGAATTCTTGAGAGAATCTTGAGGTTTTCTTGGTGTGGTGTTTCAATCCTCCGTTTTCTTTATTTTCATCTTGTTAGGTGATGGGTTAAGACTCTACAAATCTTGTCTTCACAATCATAGGGTTTTGATCCATCATTTTTATTGGGTTTCATCACAATTGTTGGTGAGGTTCGTATTATTTGGTATCAAAGCTTTGTTTCTATGATAAGTTTTACTATCTTTTATTTTCATTCTATTTCCTGATTTCCTATTCCTTGCTATAAAAAAACTATATGATTTCAATTAGAAATCTCTCAATACACGAAGAGGAAAATTTCTCAGTTCATATCATTTCTTGATACACAATTCTAGTAAAAAAAAATCTTCCAGTCAATCTTGTTTCTCTTCTTATTCAATTTCTTGATCATTTTGATGAGTATTGGTTGTTTCTCATTTTTGAATTGTTGTTGGATTATTTTGAATTAGTTTCTTGAATTTTGATTAAGAAGTAAAGAAGACACAACATAGAGGAAAAAGCAAAGAGTATGTGAGACCAAAAGAGGGTAAAAGCCATTTAGAGTAAAAAACATGAGTGCAAGTGTATCAATTCTTGAGTGAAATATGTGAGGGAGTGCTTATGAGGATTCTAACCTTATTTTGTAGATTCTAAGCATGTCTAATAATCAAGAAAAAGATACAACCAAAGAATGTCAACAACCCACAGTTCCATACCTCCAAATGCAAGCGTTGTTAGGGGAGATGAGGCGTATGATGAGAGCTGAATTAGAGCCTATTCAGGAGAGGTTGGATAGGCTATAAGAAGGGACTCCTAGGGGACAATAATAAGACATCCTGAATAGGCAACAAGATAGGCATGTTCCATAGCAGAATTTTGAGGAAGAGATGGAGATGGAGGAGTTTGATGAGCCATATTTGAATTGGGACAGGTTTGAGCATGGGTATGGGATTAGAGAAGCTAGGATGGGTAGGCCTATGAGGGATAATGATTTAGGAAGCATAAAGATTGAAATCCCATCTTTTCAAGGTAAAAATGACGCTAAAGTTTATTTGGAGTGGGATACTAAAATGGAGAAGGTGTTCAATTATCACAATTATTTAGAGTTAAAGAAGGTTAAGTTGTATACAATTGAATTTATCTATTATGCTATTGTTTGGTGGGATCAATTACTAATTAATAGGAGGAGGAATAGAGAGCCACCCATGGACACTTGAGAGGAGATGAAAATGCTTATGAGGAAGCATTTTGTACCCAATCATTATTATAAGGGATTGTATCAAAAGTTGTAGAGGTTAACTTAAGGTTCTAAGAGTGTGGATGAGTATTACAAGGAGAGGGAGGTATCTATGATCCGGGATAATGTAGAAGAGGATCGGGATGCCACTATGTCTAGATTTTTACACGGTTTAAATCGTGAGATTGCAGATATAGTTGAGATACCACACTATGTTGAATTGATGGATATGGTACATCAAGCCATAAAAGTGGAGTAATAATTAAAACGAAATGGATTGGCTAGGAGAGGACACCACCAGTTTGTGGAAGATAGTTCCAAAAATGGATGAGCAATTACAAAATAAGCCAAAACTTAAACTATCTTGGAATTAAAATTCAAATAATGTCGCTACTTTAGGGAACATTGAGACTTCAATTTCTAAAACACGTGATCTTAAGTGTTTTAAATTCTAGGGGCAAGGACACACATCCAGCCAATGTGTGAACAAAATGATGATGGTGATAAATGATCAAGGAGAGCTTGAGTTAGATAATGAGGAAGAGGTAGATGATGACAACCTACCATCTTTGGAGGATGCCGATAATGAGTAAAATGTTGTGGTTGGAGATTTATTAGTAGCAAGGCGAGTTCTCAATGTGTAGGTTAAAGAGGAAGAAAGTAATCAAAGGGAGAACTTGTTTCATACCCGATGCTTTATAAATAACAAATTTTGTAGTGTCATTATTGATGGCAAAAGTTGCACAAATGTAGACAGGATTGATTTGGTGGAGAAATTGGCATTAATTACCTTGAAATATCCTCAACGCTACCAGCTTCAATGGCTGAATGAAAGTGGTGAAGTCAAGGTGACAAAACAAGTTTTGGTGGTATTATCCATTGAAAAATATAAGGATAAGATGCTTTGTGATGTGGTTCTTATGCACGCATTCCGTTTATTTTTGGGAAGACTATGGCAATGTGATCTGAGGGTTATGCGATTCACAAATAAGTATTCTTTCACTCTTAAAGGGAAACCTATTACTCTTGTGTCATTAACTCCAAAATAGGTCAGGAAGGACCAATTAAAGTAACAAAGATCAAATGAAAAAAAGGAAAAAGAAAGGAAGGTCGAATTTGAAAACAAAAGAGAGTTTTAAAAAAAAGGAGAGCAAAACATTGATTAGAGTGAACAAAAAAGAGAGAGGATTTTGGCCATAGTGAGAATAAGAGAGGAAAAATTCAATTATATTGTAAAACAAAGTGAGATTAAGAGAGAATTATTTTCACATCAGTCCCTTATCGTACTCATGTACAAGGGAGCTCTTTTATGTACTAATGATCTTGTCGGTGCATTACTAAGCGATATTGTTTCTCTTTTGCAGGAATTTGAAGATGTCCTTCCTAAAGAGGTACCTTATGGTTTACCTCTAATCCGAGGGATTGAACATAAAATTGAATTCATACCTAGTGCATCAATTCCAAACCGACCTACTTCCAGGAGTAATCTTGAGAAGACCAAGGAACTTCATAGGCAAGTAAGCGAATTACTGGAAAAGAGGTATGTGCATGAAAGCATGAGTCCTTATGTGGTTCCAATGCTATTAGTTCCTAAGAAGGATGGAACATGGAGGATGGAACATGGAGGATGTGTGTTGACTACCGAGCCATCACCAACATAATGGTAAAGTATCGCCATCTCGTTCCTAGATTAGATGATATGCTGGATGAATTGCATGGTTCTTGTGTCTTTACAAAAATTGATCTTAAGAGTGGATATCATCAGATTAGGGTGAAGGAAGGTGACGAATGGAAAACTAATTTTATGACTAAATATGGTTTG
The DNA here is from genome assembly GCA_030763125.1 of Hippophae gyantsensis. Lineage (NCBI taxonomy): Eukaryota > Viridiplantae > Streptophyta > Magnoliopsida > Rosales > Elaeagnaceae > Hippophae > Hippophae gyantsensis. The sequence continues at coordinate 23,031,855 of CM061035.1, read as the reverse complement.
TATGAGTGGTTTGTGATACTGTTCGATTTAACAAGTGATATCCTAATTTATAGCAAAAAATTGGAAGAACATGTAATGCATTTGAAATCTATTTTGGAAATTCTAAGGAAAGAAAGGTTGTTTTCTAACATCAAGAAGTGCACCTTTTGTATGGATAGGCTTATGTTTCTTGGTGTTTTTATTCATAAGAGAGGAATTAAGGTGGATGAGGAAAAGGTGAAGGCAATCCAAGAGTGGCCATCTCCTACAACAATCAGCCAAGTGAGGAGTTTCCATGGCTTAGCTAGTTTCTATAGATGGTTTGTGCATGATTTTAGTAGCTTAGCCACCTCTCTTACTAAAGTCATTAAGAAAAATGTACCATTTAAGTGGGGGAAAGATTAAGAAAAGGCATTTAATCTGATAAAAGAAAAGTTAACTAATGCACATTTACTTGTCTTGCCTAATTTTGCTAAAACTTTTGAAATTGAGTGTGATGCTTTAGGAATAGGTATTGGAGCTATTTTGATGCAAGATGGTCATCCAGTTGCTTATTTGAGTGAAAAGTTGAGTGTGGTAGCCTTAAATTACCCCACTTATGATAAGGAGTTGTAGGCCTTGATATGGCCTTTGGAAAATTGGCATAACTATCTATGGCCAAAGGAATTTGTGATTCACACAGATCATAAATCTTTGAATAATTTGAAAGGACAACAAAGGTTGAACAAACACCATGCCAAGTGGATGGAATTCATTGAAACATTTCCTTATGTGATCAAATACAAGCAAGATAAGGAAAATGTCATGGCTGATGCATCGTCCCAAAGGTATGCTTTACTCTCGAATTTAGATACAAAACTACTTGGCTTTGAATACATTAAAGATTTGTTTGCATAAGATACTAATTTTGATGATGTATTCAATGCATGTGAAAGAGTGGCGTTTGGTAGGTTTTATAGGCATGATGGATTTTTGTTTTGGGAAAATAAGTTATGAGTGCCTATATGTTCTTTGTGTAAATTTCTTGTGAGAGAAGCTCATGGTGGTGGTTTTATGGGTCATTTTAGTGTAGCTAAGACTTTAGGAATTTTGCATGAACATTTTTTCTAGCCTCATATGAAACGTGATATGGAATTAATCTATGAGAAGTGTATCACATGTTAACAGACTAAGTCTAAGTTGCCAATACCTAGTGAACCTTGGATTGATATTTATACAAACTTTGTTTTAGGTTTACCTAGGACAAAGAGGGGGAGAGATTTAGTTTTGTGGTGGTAGATAGATTTTCCAAGATGGCACACTTCATTGCATGTCATAAAACTGATGATGCATCACATATAGCTAATTTTTTCTTCAAAGAGATTATTAGGTTACATGGTATGCCTAGGACCATTGTTTCTGATAGGGATGTGAAGTTTTTGAGTTACTTTTGGAAGACTTTATGGGGAAAGTTGGGAACCAAGTTGTTGTTTTCTACAACTTGTCATCCATAGACAGATGGCCAAACTGAAGTAGTAATAGAACTTTATCTTCTTTGTTGCATGCTATCATTACAAAGAACTTGAAAACATAGGAAGATTGTTTTCTACATGTTGAATTTGTTTACAATCGAAGTATACATTCTGCATCTAAGTTTTCACCATTTGAAATTGTTTATGGCTTTAACCCATTGTCACCTTTGGATTTAACTTCTTTACCTTTGAGTGAACATGTGAACTTTAGATGGCAAGAAGAAAGAAAAATTTGTAACAATGATTCATGAAAAGGAATGGCTAAACATTGAAAAGAGGACCAAACAATATGTTCAATAAGCCAACAAGGGACACAATCAGGTAGTGTTAGAACCATGAGATTGGGTTTGGTTGCACTTAAGAAAAGATCAATTTTTGGAGAAATTACGTTCAAAACTCCTACCTCTGGGTGATGGACCATTTCAAGTAGTGGAACACATAAATGATAATGCCTACAAGCTTGACAAACAAGGTGAGTATGGTGTTAGTGCAAGCTTTAATGTTGCTGATTTGTCTCCTTTTAACTTAGGTGATGATTTGAGGATAAATCCTTCTCAAGAGAGGGAGAATAATGCAAACCAAGGAGCTAGACATGTCAATTATACAAGTAGGAATGGAGCTGAATTTGCATAAGACCCTTTGTCACTTCCTAGTGACCCAATTACAAGACTTAGAGCCAAAAGTTTCAAAGAAGCACTAAATGGGCTAATCCATGAGAATTGGATTGATTCTAAAATGACCAAGATAGACTCAAATAATAATGAAGGCCTAGTTCATGTCATCAAAGAAATTGAAGAGGCTTATTAGCATGAAATTTCGTAGCCATCATAGTTTGACCATTAAAGGGTGTGAATTTGAAGAGTTTCAAAGATATTAAATAGGAGAATAACTTGGTCTTGGTTGGGCATGTTAAAATATATTGAATCTAGCCATTTAGCTATTTATTGGCTATCTTTAAAAGTCCAAATTGGCTATCTTTAAAAGTACAAATTGGCTATCTTAAGAAGTCCAAAATATCCATTTATTAGCTATCTTTAAAATTCAATAAATAACTATTTAATAGCTTTCTTTAGAGGACTAAGGGTCCAAAAAAGGTAAAGAAATTATTTAGTCTAATTTTTGTGCTATAATGGTGACTTTTCCTATTCTTGGAGGGTTGTTCCAAGTATGAAGAGGAGTACTATGAATTTTAAAGAACATATTAAAATTATTAAGAAAATTATCTTATTGTGAGGTCTTGTGTTCCTCTTAGTTCTTAAAAGAACTCTTGAACTTATCAAGTTAATCTTGTGGCATTCAAACAACCAAACTTATCACCTTAAATTCTTGAGAAAATCCAGAGGTTTTCTTGGTATGACGTTTCAATCCTACGTAGTCTTGATTTTCATCTTGTTAGATGACGGGTTTGATGACGCTATGAAAGTAGAGTCATTATCGTATTTTTTTACTTAATATTTATTTTTTTATTCAATAAATAGTATTTTTATGGCCAAAAATATTAATACATAAACCTTTTATTAAAAATATAATTTTTGGAATTTTTATGGATTTTTTATGAGTTTTTAACACAAGGCTAATTAGGAGTAGCCAGGTGGCATACCACGTAAGCAGAGGTGCTGACTAGGCAAGCCACATAGATGCCATACAAGTAGGGACTTCGAATCATGTTATGCCACATGTGAGATGGGAAAACTGCATGACACATGTTAACACAACGTTTAATCCGAGTTCAGAGTACGGTCAAACTTCTCTACCACGTGTCACCACACCATTGCTCATTGCATTCCACTCATGCGCCACGCCATCAGTTTTCATGAATCAAATTGCTCCATGTGGCGTTGACTCTGACTTTTCTCCCCTACCACGTGTCATGCTCTGAGTCTCTCCCAGTGAATTACTTGTGCCACGTGTCGTATTGTGATTAACTAGTGCTGTCAATTTTGCTTGTTTTGATCGTAACCCTTGATCTGAAGCTGATCTGATGGTCCAGATCACACCTGTGCAATATTTAAGCCTCTAATCACTCCATAAACCCTAAGTGGCCTCCATTAGCATAATTTTGGTCAGTTTTTGAAGTTAAAAAGAGAAAAAAATACAGAAATATTTAAGAGATGATACAATTTTGGTAGAAATTTAAGAAGAGATTAATTCTACAATTCAAGAGATTGATTGTATTTCTTCTTCTACTCTTTTCTTAATCAATTTTTATGTCTTTATTTATGAAAAATATGAGCTTTATGAACACAATTATGTGTAGTTAATTTATTAATCTAGGGATCTTATGAACCCAATTTTCATCATGTGATTATCTAATATTTTACCCTAATTATAAATTTGATTTAATTATATTATTTAATCTAAATTTTATGTTTTTAATTGTTTAATGAACAATTTATCTATAGAGGTAATTAAATAGATTTGAGAGAATTATTTAATTGTTTGTCTTGATTAAATAACATGCATAGTTTCTAGGCAGAGATATATGATTCTTATGTATGTGATCCATAATTGTTGAATTTAATGAGTAGTATGCAATTTAATTGGTATGAGAGTATGATTAAATTAATTATTATATGGTGTGTAGTTTACTTGAGAGATGAATACATGCTAGTTTAGATTCAATTGATCATGTAATTAATTGATAATTATATTGGGGGATTTTAGCGATTCACATGTTTATAAAATTGGGAGAATAAGTATTCCTAGATATTTTCTCATATATCTTTTTAGTCACTAAATCTGATTTAGTAATTATTTCTACTTACTTTTAGTTATTTTAATTTTGCTTCCTTAAAATATAAAAACACAAAAAAAAATGATTTTTACATTTTTTAAGTTTTAAAAATTAGTTTCTAATAAAATAATTTATGTGGGAACGATTTTTTCTTATCATTATATTACTTATTGTGATACATATACTTGCGTATTCATTGCACACATTTCTTGTGTGGCGATTAGGGTTAAGACTCTACAAATATTGACTTTACGATCAAGGGGTTTCAATCCATCATTGTTATTGGGTTTCATCATAATTGTTGGTGGGGTTCGTATCACACCGTATTTGTAGAAAAAACATAAAGTATTAGTGAACAAATATAGACTCAAACTATTTTTGAGCAAACTCGAAAGTAAATGGCCATAGAGGGATGTACCTTAGGACTTGATATAATCGTCTAGTCAAGAACATTAAACGTGTTGCTGGTTGGGAGGCAACCCAACATTATTTTACTTATATTTTCATTGTTTTTGTTTTGTAGGTGAATAAATGTAAAGAGTAATGACATAATAAGATTGAACAGTTACAATGATAGATGTGGTGTGCCAAGACTAAGGGAGTTTTATTTCCTTTTACTTGTTCATATTTATATGTACACATTGGGGATAATGTGCAATTTAATTTTGGGGAAGGGAACCTCATTTTTCACTTTAGTATTTAGTATGCATTTTCAATTTTTAGGAGATTGTTTTTTCTATTTTTAGGATTTTTTAACCATGATTTGGGTAGAATTTGATAGATATATGAAAACTAAATGCATGCATGCTTGATATGAAACGTATGAACTCAATGATAAAAAATTGTTGTCATAACTAGGATAAGGAATGTAACATACTTGTTAAGATACTTACATTAATCATGTGATATGCTTGTTAGTTTTGATTGAATTGATTCAAATTTTTATGCACATGTTCATGATTGATTTTGGTGTTCTTATTGAGAGAAAATTTGTAGTGAGTCATGTGAGTTAATGAGATCTAATAGGTTTTAGAATCTATTTTATCATCCCTTGAGGTAAAATTCTGAATAGTATTTAGCAAAAGAAATGATTTAGACCTCATTTGTATCTATTGAGCCTTTAAAGCTAACCATTATTAATATTTGTACTCACCACTTGAGCGCAACAAAGAACCTTTCATATCTTTAAGCCATATTTTATGCCTAATCAACAAACATTACCTTTACCCTTGCACCATCAACTCCTATGAGGAGAAAAAAATGCAATCATGTGATATACTACAGAGTAAGGTGAAATGTAATGTACCCTATAAAAAAAGTGAAAGAAAAAAAAGAAAAACTCACAACACAATTATCCCTTTAAAGAAAAAGAAAATAAGTTTTGTGGTATTGTGAAGTTACAAAAAAAAGATGTGGAATAAAAGAATATGAAAAGAATGATAAGAAAGGGTGGACTAAAATATCAAGTTAAAGCTTAATTGCAATTAAAAAGTACATGATGAATAAAAAGAAACCTAAGGTGTGGAAAGAGCCTAAATGTATCCATTTATCGACCCCAACCTAAGCCTTACATTACAAGCATGTAAAGTCCTTATTGATCTTTAGCTAAGTGCATATTTATATTAGTGGAGATGGATGTGAAAAATAGACTAATGAGACTTGTTCTAAAATTGAATTGATTAACATGCCCATATAGGTTGATTCCATGAGTACAATGGAAGATATCATGTGCCACACACACACAAATCAATTCTTCAAAAACCTTGCATATCCTTGTATCGATGGAACACTGATTGATGAATATGTTAACCTTTTTTTCATAGGATTATACAACTTTTGAGGGGGATAATTTTCATTTTATTTAGTTAGACTTTTCTTTACTTGAGGACAAGCAAAGAGTTAAGTTTGGGGGTATGATGACTCTATGAAAGTAGAGTTATCAGTGCATTTTTTTGCTTAATATTTGATGGTTTTATTTAATAAGTAGTATTTTTAGGGTTAAAAATATTAAAATATAAATTTTTTAGTAAAAAGGGGCAAAAATATAGTTTTTGGAACTTTTTTAGAATTTTTATGGGTTTTTATAAATTTTTAATGCATGATTAATCAGAAGCTGCGACGTGGATGCCACGCAAGTAGAAGAGCTGACACAAAAAGCCACGTGGATGACACATAAGTGGATAGGACCAATCATACAATGACGTGTGTATCACAGAACATAACGTCATGCCACGTGTCAATATGGTGTTCATTCCAAGTTTGTCGCTTGGTCAACGGGCTTGTCACGTGTCATAGCCTAATTTTCCATTCTATCCTCCCATACACCATGCAAGCTATAACTATGAATCATGCTGCTATGCGTGGCACTGACCCAAAATGCATTGTCTAGACTAGTCCTCTCTTACCATGCATCGTGCTCTTATTTTCCTAGTGATTACCGCGTGCCACATGTCATGCTCCTATTAGCTAACACTATTAATTTTGCTTTTTTTTATCTCAGCTTTTGATCTGATGCTAATATAATGATCCCAATTCTACCTATGCTATATTTAACCCCCTAATCACACCATAAACCCTAATGAGCCATAATTAACATAATTTGTTTTATCAATTTTTAGAGCTAAGAAGAGAGAAACATACTAAAACATTCAAAAGGATATACAATTTTTGTGGAGATTTAAGAGGAGATCGGTATTACAATTCAAGAAATAGATTGTATTTTTTCTTCTTCTTCTCATTTCTTTATCAATTTTTATGTTTTTCTTTATGAAAAATATAAGCTTTATGGAAAAAATTATATTAGTTAATTTATTCTTCTCATTTCTAATATTTTACCCCAATTATGATTTCAATTTAATTATATTATTTAATTTGATTTTTATGCTTTTAATTATTTGGCCAATAATTTATCTATAGAGGATATTAAATAGATTTGAGAGAATTATTTAATTATTTGTCTTGATTAAATATCATGTATACTTTCTAGGCAGAAATTTATGATTCTTATGTATGTGATTCATAATTGATGAACTTAATGAGTTGTATGCAATTTAATTGATATGCAAGTTGATTAGATTAATTACTATATGGTGTGTAGTTTACTTAATAGAGGAATACAAGCTAGGTTAGATTCAGTTATTCATATAATTAATTGATAATTATATTGGGGGGATTTTAGTGATTCACATGTTTAAAAAATTAGGGTATTAATTATTCTTAGATATTTCCATATTTTCTTAGTTACCAAATCTTATTTAATTAATTATTGTTATTTATTTTTAGTTATTTTAATTTTTCTTTCTTAAAATATAAAAACACCAAAAAAATTGATTTTTATTTTTTGTTTTAAAAATTAGTTTCTAATAGCATAATCTCAGTGAGAACGATCTTTTTTTATCATTATTTTATTTGTTACGATACGTATACTTGCATATTCATTGCACAAAATTCGTGTTTGATCAAATAATTGGTGGCTTCATTCTAAATTAACTGATATGTATTTAAGAAGGATTAGGGTTATTTTTATAGGTTAAAATTAAGAATAAACATGTTTAGAATGTGTATTAGGATTTAGGAAAAAAGTTTGTACTTGCGACGCGACATGATATATTGTACACCGTGGCGTGTGTTAAATTTTGTTTCTTGGTGTAATTTCTTAGTCTTTGGTGTGTGTGTTGGCTTCTTGTGTGTAAAATATAGATTCTATTTATTTTACTTAGTGTATTTTTCTTCCTCCGTGTATGGTTATTTACTAACGATCAGTAATGTACACATACACATAATTAGGTATACTTTGTATGCCATCATATTTACACACAACACAGGGTTGGTTTTTGTGGTGTACTTGCTAGGTTGAGTGTTGTCACTTTTGATGAATGAGCAAATGAGTTGACATTGTCGCTCGTGTTTTTGTTTTAGTTTGGGTATGGGTATTTATGAAAATTAGTTGACAATTTTTGGATCCAAAAATATGTGATTTTTGGTACCTCAATAAGGTCCTCGACAAAGGCCTTATCGGATCCTCGATGAACCCTCAACAAGGTGGTTGACAAGGACCCTTGGCAAGGTCTTGACGAGGTTTGCTGTGAGCTTGGGTGAGTTCTATAAGTACCTCATTCTCTTTTCCTATCCAATAAAAATGTAGCAAAGCTCTATCAAGTTGGTATATCGTTTATCTATTTTTGGATAATGTCAACCCTTAATTAGAAGCTGATTTGGCGGTCTAGATTCCACCTAAGCTATATTTTACCTAATCACCCCATAAATCCAAATGCGTCATAATTAACATAATTTTTATCAGTTTTTGGAACTAAGAATAGAGAAAAATACAAAAAAAATCAAAAGGAGATACATTTTTTATGAAGATTCAAAAGGAGAATGGTATTACAATTCAAGAGATTGATTGTATTTCTTCTTCTACTCCTTTCTTTATCAATGTTTATGTGTTACTTTATGAAAAATATGAGTTTTATAAACAAAATTATGTATAATTAATTTATTAATCTATGTGTCTTATGAACCCAATTTTTACCATGTAATGATATAATATTTTAGCCCAATTATGATTTTAATTTAATTATATTATTTAATCTAATTTTTATGCTATGAATTATTTGGCCAACAATTAATCTATAGATGATATTAAATAGATTTGAAATAATTATTTAATTGTATGTCATGATTAAATAACATGTATAGTTTCTAGGTAAAGATGTATGATTCTTATGTATGTGATCTATAATTGATGAACTTAATGAGTAATATGAAATTTAATTGATATGACAGTGTAATTAGATTAATTACTATATGGTGTGTAGTTTACTTGAGAGATGAATACATGCTAGGTTAGATTCAATTGATCATGTAATTAATTGATAATTATATTGGGAAAATTTTAGTGATTCACATGTTTGAAAAATTGAGGATTAAATATTCTTAGATATTTTCTCATATATCTTCTTAGTTTTCAAATCTAATTTAATTAATTATTGTTATTTATTTTTAGTTCTTTTAATTTTGCTTTCTTAAAATATAAAAACACCAAAAACTTTATTTTTTTAGTTTTAAAAATTAGTTTCTAATAACATAATCTCTGTGGAAAAAATATTTTCTTATCATTATATTACTTGTTGCGATACGTATACTTGCGTATTCATTGCACACAATTTGTGTGTCTGATCAATAAACTCATACTACGACACACCCTTAATTTTCCCAATTTCATGTTCTGATCCCTCCTTGATGTATTTTATATAAATATTTGCATTTAGGTCTTCCATTGTATGGTAATTATTCCCCTGATTATGAAGATTTGTTCGGTTCTTTTTTCATTTACATCTTTTAGCATCCAAAAGTACTTGAAATATTCAAAACATACCCTATGATTTCGAAAACATAATTTATAAAATATTTAGGTAAAAATGTAATATTAAAACTTATTTCTCATAATTAATTATGATAAGTAACAAGATATGGTGCTTTTTAGGCTCGTATCACAATCCCTAACCAACTTGTGGCTAGTCCTTGGCAAGATAAGCGATCAAAGTTGCATTTAAAAAGAGAGTAAATCAACCTATCCTAATCTAATATGAATCATTTTTTGTAGATTAAAATGATTACATTGAGTATATGTAACAAGTCTTTAAGTCTCTAGGATTCCCTAGTAGACGAGTTATGGTCTTGTGAGGACTTTCAATTAAGTTACCCACAAATATCGAAACTAAACTAAATTAAAATGACTCAAAGAAATAAAAATAGAAAAATAAAAAGGACACTAACTAACGAATCTATTATACATTTATCTCAAAGATTGCTCATAACATTCAATACATAGATTACCTAAGTCTTACTTTTCATCAAAGTCTAATTCAAATATTAATTTTACTTTCGTGATCAACTCTTGGACATCCACCTAACCACAAACCTATAACCTTCATACTGGATTGTTTTATGCATGATATATTCATAGAACAAAATTATTGGTCCCTAGATTATGCAAATATGATGTGTGTAAGCATTGTAATCACAAATTCCATAGGCTTACCTTTCAATTCACTATCTACTAAAATAGAATGGTCACACTACTTTAAATCAATAGTTCTTTATCAAGGTTATAAGGTTAGGCCAAGGTGTGGGGTTATGAAAAAAAAGGAAGGCAAGTCACAAAAGAAGAGAACTCAAACACACTAATTTTATTTACTTATAGAGTTACTTTAAGTAGGGGTGTCCATAAACCGGACCGGACCGGACCAAACCGTAAAACCGGACCAGACCGGACCAAACCGAACGGTTTTACTAATCAAACGGTCCGGTCCGGTTTGTATTAATTTTAAACCGTTCAAACCGGACCAGACCGGTTTAATAATATATTAAAAAATTTACATTATTTTTCATTAAATTATAAAAAAATTGAACCAAACCGAGAATAAAACCGGACCGAACGGTTTTATAAGTCAAACGGTCCGGTCCGGTTAAATTTTTTTTAGGAAAAACCAGACTGGACCGGACCATGGACACCCCTAACTTTAAGTGTCACTCACTCATTCAATCATAATTAAAATTTTCATCCACAATTAATATATTACCCACTTTACTTATTTCATATATCACTCTATCCCTTGGCTCCAAATATTCTTATTATTATTTTAATTTTTTAATCTAAAAATTCAGAGTATACACACATAGCATAAAATATCACATGCCATAACCTCCAATCCTTTTGGAATACAATAAAATTCTTTACACCCTAAACCTATTGTTTTCCATATATTTTTGGGTTGTAATCCCTTTTTTCCCTCTCTCATTACCACTCTTTCTTTTCCTTGAGGATTCGTATTAAATGTGTTCATAATAAGTTCTCTTAGGAAGTAAAAGGGTAGAATAATGTACTTTTTAGCTCATAAAAGAGGTGGGTTATAACAAGCTAAACAATTGAAAGGCTTCATATTTACTTTATAAGCTCAAAGGGTTACTAATGACACATAAATAAGTGGTGGGCTTATACAGGCTCAAATAGTGCAAAAATGACCTAAATCATCTATTAAGTATTATGTATCCTATGACTTTGGCTTGAGTATGTTTCAAAGAAGTTTTAGAGTTTGATGAGACCTTAAATATATCTATAAAACATTCACACATAAAATAGTACTAAGTATTTAATAGAAAAAATATAAAGGAAACTTTTCTCACCCGACCTAAAATCTATATTGTCCTCAATGTTCCAATGCATCTAAAGAGAAGAGAGAAAGAGAAAAATTACCTTACTAGTAGTGGTGAATTGTGGGATGTTGAGCATTAGGTTCATATTCTCTGTTCATCATGTGTATCAGTTCTAACAGGCATTGAGAATTAAAATGTACCTTAAAAATAATACATCACCAACAAAGTAAAAAAGTTAAGATGTTCAACAAAATACATGACATAATTTCAAAATAAAAGAAAAATAACATCAAATAATAAAAAAATGAAAAGAAAAAATAGCAATAAAAATAAAATGAAAGAAAAACTAAACTTGCCAATTGAAAAAAAATAAAGAAATAACAATGATCGTGGAGCTCTAGTCTTCTACACCTTCTATGCATTTTCATCAATGGCTTTCGATGGCCTAAAGACAAAGTTATCACCTAGATCTTCCAGTGTTCCCCCTAACTACCTAATATCATAATCATATTGGGTGGGTTGTAACCGCTGCTTGATCAAACAAAAATTATTTTCAATGAATACGCAAGTATACTAATGCAATTGTTCCTTCAATTCAATATGATATTCCAAATGTATCTCTTGTGTAAGATCTTGAGAATATTTATCAGCACTTGGGAACATCAACTTGATCAGCACCTCAATCTCCATTATATATGTATCACAATGATGCTTATTTTCGCAAGTGTACAAATCGTTCAAGTAATAAAGTATACAAAAGTACATATATCGAACCCACAAGGAATGGCGTTACTAAGCACCGAAATTGACTAATCATAATTTAATTTGAAAATCAAATTGTCGAAATTGTTTATGAAGAAAATTAACTTAAAACTAAATGCAAATAACAAAATTTAATGTTGTTCACAAATGATTAAAAATGCTAAGGCATTTGATTTCGCTAAATCAATTCAATCGATTTCAAGTCATGTTATATGAGAATCAAAGCTAAAAGTGATGGTTGAAAAACCCAAATTTACCTAATACTCTCTCTCGAGTTATATTAGAATTACTTATTTATGAAAACCAACTATATTTCTATGAAGATTTAATCACAAACAAGCACATTACGATTTATGAAATTTCTAGAATAACCACATACATCATGCATTAGTTCTCACACTCGCATTCAACATACAATATTTATCACAAGAAGCATTCATTACACATCTCCTCTCGGTCTCAATATAATGCAACAAATCATTTAAATCTTGGTCAGAAATTTAAAAGCATTAAGCATGGAAATAAATACTCAACTTGAAAACAATGAACTCATATAACAATAACAAAATAAATTAGATTTCCTTGATTCAACTACATCATAGCCTTAGCAAAAACGAATTAGTTCATAACAGAAATAAGAACAAACATTATCTCAATTGAATCCATGAATAACAAATCTAAATAAAATGTAGAATATGAAGGCTAAGGAAAAGAGATGAAAAACTCTTGAAGATGAAGACTTGGTAGCAACAATGGTGATGATCCTTCAAGCTTCTCCAAAATTTGTCTTTTCTCCTCCAAAAATGACTCAGATCTGTTCTCTCTGCCATCCCCCTTTTTCCATCATATTGTATATATAGATCTAGGGTTTTGGGGGTAATTTTGAAACAAAACAACAACATAAATATGTTTTCGAACGAAACTCGCCGGCGACGACATTATTCTCGCCGCGGTGAGATTTCTGGAAAATAAAATTTTTGGTTTTTTGATTCTGGCCGGCGGCTAAATTAATGTGGCCGGCGGCTAAATGCATTTGGCCGGTGGCGAGATGAATTTGCCAAAATCTGTGCTCTCAGGAAGATTTTCGCCATACTTTCTGTAAGATTTTTGCCGGCGACGAGAATCTTCTCGCCAGCGGTGGGATTTAAAATTTTGAAACTTTGTTTTCTTTTTATTTGCACTCAATCCTGATCATTGAAATTTGTCCCAAACTTCTCCAAAATCATGATTTTACCTGAAATTACACTTTAAACACGAAATACCCGTGAAATGACATTTGTGGATTAAATAATCAAATAAACGCAATTTTCACACAAATATCAACATTTAAATCATAACAAAAATGCAATAATTTGACTCTTATCAACAACCCTCAACCAGCTTCTTGCTAGTCTCTAGCAAGAAAAGAGATCTATGAATAAATTCAAAGGAGACATTAAAAGAAAAATTCAAAGAAAATTTATTCTATTTACAACATTACATTAAGCGTATGCAATAAGCCTTTAAACCCCTAGGCGGCCCTAGTAGGACGAGTTGTAGTCTCGTGAGGGCTTCCAGTGATGATACCCACAAACATCTTACCTATAACTATCCTAATTCAAAACAATAAAATCACACAACAATTAATTTGCACAAATTTCTCAAAAATTGTAAATAACACACAACACATAGAATAATTAAATGTCACCTAAGCTTTAAGAAATCTCAAATGCCAATTTTACTTTTTTTATTGACTCTTAAACATCCATCAAACCATAAACCAGTAGCCATAATGCCCAGATAATATTATGCATAACATCCACAAACAAAAAGGTGAAATCTCAAACTCCATAGGCTCACTTTTCAAACCTCTCTCTACTAATGAAGGAAAATACACCACTTTGGATCAATAGGACTTTATGAGGCTTGTAATGTTAGGCTTAGGTATTTGGTTAAGAAAGACGTGAAGTGTCAAAATACAAATAAGAGCACTTATTACATTAAATACAACCAATTAAGTAAAAGAGTAACACCATTTAACCCAAATTGTTTCTTCCGATCATAACCCATTTTTTCAAAGATAGACAAAGTTCTTCCTCAATCTTTCACCTTAGTACATCCATCACTACCACTCTTTTATTTCCTAAAATGTGAAGGCTTTTTGAAACTTTTTTTTATTCCATCCTTACTCCAATTGTTCTTGAAAAGCCAACCACTTTCTTCCAATATATGTGGAATATTTCTCCAATTGCTCTTGAAAAGTTTGTGTTCAAAATTAAGTGCTCTTAACAAATAAGGTAGGAATTATATATATATATATATATATATATATATATATATATATATATTTGGCTCAATAAAAGGTAGGTTATAGAAGGCAAAACAAAATAAAATTAAGGCTAACAATATATTTAAATAGGCTCAAAGAAGTAACTAGTGATATAAAGATAACAAGGTAGGCTTAAAATGGCACAATCGATCCAAAAATGGCCTACATCATATCCTAAACAGTGCAATTCCAAATTATTTCGCCTCAAGAGGTTTTCAAATGAGTTCTAGAGTTTGTTGAGATCACAAAAATGTCCATGAAAAATTCACACATAAGACTTCTCTAAGCATTTAGACTAATCAACCAAATCATACCACATACCAAAAGAGTCGCCAACTAGGTAAAATCAACATTTGAAATTATCTTTAAACCGAATCAAAATTTAATGTCTTCTAAAAGCTACTTGTTATCACAATCACATTATTATCATCAACGTGCAAATTAAAACAAGTAAAATGCAAATGAAAAAAATAAAAAATAAAAAAAATAAGACAATAAACAAATAAAAGAAATTAAATCAAAATGCAAAAAAATAAATGGAAAATCAAAATTAAACACACAAAAAAAAACTACTAAAAATGAAGGGAAGAAAAGATTTACCGTTTACCGCACCCCAACCAAAACCTTACATTGTACTCAATGTAAGAAAGGAAAGAGAGATCTCCTTTCCGACGGCGGTGCAACTGCCCTCGCCGGCGGCGAACATAAGATTTTTTTTTTCGTAGATGGGATGGCATTGGCTTTAGCTCAATCTTGTTGGTTTCATTCTTTACCATTGGTGTTGGAGTTTCATCTGTTCCCAACTCCTTAAATGTTTCATCACTGCACAAATATTCATCAGGTGCTGCCGGTAATTCGGAACATTGTCTCATCCCCTCATCTTCCTCCTCAATTGTTGCAGATTTCACAAGGCAAGCTTCTATGGTAGCAATGGAGTTCTCTCCTCAAAAGTTTTCGAGATTAACCTGTCAAGAGTGTTAATTTGAAAACAAGAATGTACATCACTTGGAAATTTTATTTCTTCAAAAACATCAAAAGTCACTTGTTCATCTTGCACCCGTAGAATGAGCTTTCCTTACTGAACATCAATCAATATTGTTCCAGTTGCAAGAAACGGTCTCCCCAATATCAATGGTATCTCTCTATCTTCCTCCATGTCAAGCACCACGAAATCTACAGGGAAAATAAATTTATTGACTTTAATTAAAACATCCTCAATTACCCCTCGAGGATATTTCACCGATCGATCCGCTAATTGTAAAGAGATTGAAGTGGGCTTCACTTCTCCCAGGCCTAGTTTCTTGAAAACAGAAAGTGGCATCAAATTAATGCTTGCTCCTAAATCACATAGGACTTTATCAAAATTGCAACTTCCTATAGTACAAGGTATAGTAAAACTCCCTAGGTCTTTCAATTTATGTGGCAGTTTTCTTTGAAGAATTGCATTGCACTCCTCATTTAGCATGACAGTTTCATAATCTCCCAACTTCCTCTTTTTTGATAGAATATCCTTCATGAATTTTGCATACTTAGGCATTTGTTCCAACATCTCTACAAAGGGAATGTTAATATACAATTTCTTAAAAATATCCAGAAATTTATCAAATTGATTATCAAGCTTTTTCTTATTCAATCTTTGAGGATATAGGATAAGAGGCTCATATTTCGTATATGGGGAAGGTTGAATATCTTGGGATCACGATGGCTTTTCTTTAGATTCTTCCATCTTTTTCTTTGATTTCCTCTGCCATTCAAGTTCTTTACCACTTCTCAATGTGATAGCCTTTGCATGCTCTTTGGGATTTATTGTGTCACTAGGCAGCGATCCTTGAGACCTTTCTGCAATCTGCTTTGAAAGCTGCCCCAGTTGGTTTTGGATGTCCCTGTTCATTGCCTCTTGATTTCTGAAATTTGCTCTTGTCTCCTCAATGAACTTTCCCAAAATTTCTTCCAAATCTGTTTGTTTTTTCTCTTGGGGTTGGTAGGAAGATGATGACGGTTTGAATCCCCCTTGGTTATTTCCCCATGACAAATTTGGATGATTTCTCCAACCTGGATTGTAGGTGTTCGAATATGGGTTATGTTGAGGTTTTTGGAAATTTGAAACATAATTTGCTTGCTCAGCATTTGGTGAAGCAAATGGATTTCCAACTTGGCACTCGATACTAGCATGATTTCCACCACATAAATCACATTGTGCAGTTGGTTTGGATTCTAACTTGGATGACAAAGAATCCATCTTTCTTGAAAGAACAGCAACTTGAGCCGACAAAGCATTCACTGAATCAATTTCATGTACTATTGCTGGTCTTTTTGCAATTACCCACTCTAAATGCCACTGATTGTTGTTTTCTGCCATAATCTCTAACAACTCATGAGCATCCTTCTGTGTTTTTCCCATTAAAGACCCTCCAGCTGTAGCATCAATCATTGCACGATAGTTTGAAACCAACCCATTATAAAATGTAGAGACTTGCAGCCAAATTGGTATACCATGATGTGGGCACTTCCTCAACATTTCTTTGAATCTTTCCCAAGCTTCATATAATGATTCTTGGTCATACTGTGTAAAAGATGTGATTTCATTCCTCAATTTTGCTGTCTTAGCAAGAGGAAAGAACTTGGACAAAAAATTTTGAACCAGTTCATTCCATGTTGTAATTGATCCCGGTGGTAATGAGTTTAGCCACTCCTTGGCTTTATCCCGAAGTGAAAAATGAAAAACCCTCAATCTTATAGCATCTTCGGACACACCATTTATCTTGTAAAGATCACACACCTTCAGAAAGTAAGCAATATGTGCATTTGGATCATCCTTTGACATTCCCCCAAACTGATTTGATTGAACCATTTAGATAAAGGATGGTTTTATCTCAAAGTTATTGGCTTCAACAGTTGGCCTCCTTATACCCGAAGTAGTTCCAGCAACATTAGGCGCAGCATAGTCCTTCAAAGCTCTACGATTTCCACCTCCCTCAACAAATGGTGGATCCATAACTGATTGTCTATTAGGAGCTAAGGTTGAACGCCTTCTCTCTCGGTTTAGACGCCTATATGTTCTATCAATCTCCGGATCAAATGGAATAAGGTTTAGGCTTCTTGTACGTCTCATACAAAAAATCCTACAACCAGAAAATCAACTAGCACAAAAACAACACAAAGTTACCTTTTTTTTAATAAATAAAATAAAATAGCAAAATAAACAAAATTAAAAATGAAACAATGATAAAGCAAATTAACTTCAAATTAAAACTAAGATTAGGTAGTATCGATATTAATAAAATCAAACCATTCCCCGGCAACGGTGCCAAAAACTTGATGATTATTTTCGCAAGTGTACGAATCGTTCAAGTAATAAAGTGTACAAAATTATGGATATCGACCCCACAAGGAATGGCGTTACTAAGTACCGAAATTGACTAATCCTAATTTTATTTGAAAACCGAATTGTTGAAATTGTTTATGAAGAAAATTAACTTAAAACTAAACGCAAATAACAAAATTTAATATTGTTCACAAATGATTAAAAATGCTAAGGCATTTGATTTCGCTAAATCAATTCAATCCGATTTCAAGTCATGTTATATGAGAATCAAAGCTAAAAGTGATGGTTGAAAAACCCAAATTTACCTAATACTCTCTCTCGAGTTATATTAGAATTACTTATTTATGAAAACCAACTATATTTTTATGAAGATTTAATCACAAACAAGCACATTATGATTTATGGAATTTCTATAATAACCACATACATCATGCATTAGTTCTCACACTTGCATTCAACATATGGTATTTATCACAAGAAGCATTCATTACACA
Organism: Hippophae gyantsensis; assembly: GCA_030763125.1. Lineage (NCBI taxonomy): Eukaryota > Viridiplantae > Streptophyta > Magnoliopsida > Rosales > Elaeagnaceae > Hippophae > Hippophae gyantsensis. Next base: position 23,013,584 of record CM061035.1, on the reverse strand, counting down.
TCTCCTCTCGGTTTCAATATAATGCAACAAATCATCTAAATCTTGGCCAGAAATTTAAAAGCATTAAGCATGGAAATAAATACTCAACTTGAAAACAATGAACTCATATAATAATAACAAAAGAAATCAGATTTTCTTGATTCAACTACATCATAGCCTTAGCAAAAACGAATTAGTTCATAACGGAAATAAGAACAAACATTATCTCAATTGAATTCATGAATAAAAAATCTGAATAAAATATAAAATATGAAGGCTAAGGAGAAGAGATGAAAAACTCTTGAAGATGAAGACTTGGTAGCAACAATGGTGATGATCCTTCAAGCTTCTCCAAACTTTCTCTCCAAAATTTGCCTTTTCTCCTCCAAAAATGACTCAGATCTGTTCTCTCTATCATCCCCCTTTTTCCATCATATTGTATATATAGATTTAGGGTTTTGGGGGTAATTTTGGAACAAAACAATAAAAAAAAATATGTTTTCGGACGAAACTCGCCGGCGGTGACATTATTCTCGGCACGGCGAGATTTCTGGAAAATAATTTTTTTGGTTTTCTGATTCTGGCCGGCGGCTAAATTAATGTGGCCAGCAGCTAGATGCATTTGGCCGGCGGCGAGATGAATTTGGCCGGCAGCGAGATGAATTTGCCAAAATCTGTGCTCTTAGGAAGATTTTCGCCATACTTTCTGTAAGATTTTTGCCGGCGGCGGGATTTCAAATTTTGAAACTTTGTTTTTTTTTTATTTGCACTCAATCCCGATCATTGAAATTTGTCCCAAACTTCTCCAAAATCATGATTTTACCTGAAATTTTACTTTAAACACGAAATACCCATGAAATGACATTTGTAGATTAAACAATCAAATAAACACAATTTTCACACAAATATCAACATTTAAATCATAACAAAAATGCAATAATTTGACTCTTATCACACAACAAGTAATGATAAGAAAAGATCGTTTCCACGAAGATTGTGTTATTAGAAACTAATTTTTAAAACTTAAAAATAAAAATCAATTTTTTTGTGTTTTTTTTATTTTAAGAAAGCAAAATTAAAATAACTAAAAATAAATATCAATAATTAATTAAATCAGATTTAGCAACTAAGAATATATATGACAAAATATCTAGGAATATTTAATCCCCTAATTTTATAAACATACAAATCACTAAAATTCCCCAATATAATTATCAATCAATTACATGATCAATTGAATCTATACTAGCATGTATTCATCTCTCAAGTAACTACACAACATATAGTAATTAACCTAATCACCTCTCTTATCAATTAAATTGCGTACTACTCATTAAGTTCATCAATTATGGATCACATACATAAGAATAATACATCTTTACCTAGAAACTATGCATGTTAATTATTTAATCAAGACAAACAATTAAATAATTCTCTCAAATCTATTTAATTGCCCATATAGATCAATTGTTGGTCAAACAATTAATAACATAAAAATCAGATTAAATAATATAATTAAATCAAAATCATAATTGAGGTCAAATATTATATTATCAAATGTTGAAATTGGGTTCATAAGACCTCTACATTAATAAATTAATTAGACATGATTTTATTTATAAAGCTCATATTCTTCATAAAGAAATAAGAAGAAGAAAAAATACAATCAATCTCTTAAATTGTAGTACCAATATCCTCTTGAATTTCCACCAAAATTGTATCTTCATTTGAATTTTTCTGTATTTTTCTCTCTTCTTGGCTCCAAATTCTGATACAAATTATGTTAATTTTGGCTCCTTAGGGTTTATGGGACAATTAATGGGTTAACTATAGCTCAGGTGGAATCTAGATTGTCAGATCAGCTTCAGTTCAAGGGTTGAGATAAAAAAGGAAAAATTAATAACTCCAACTAGTATGAATGTACCATGTGGCATAAAGAAAAGGAAAAACGAATCAACGCATGATGTGTGGCACAAAAGACTAGTCTCGGTCAATTCATGCTAATTCATCACCACATGGCATACTGTGATTCGTGGTTATGAATTATGTGAAAAAAGGGTGGAAAAAATGAACAAATTAGGTGATGATGCGTGACAAGAGCGTTGAATAAGCGGTAAATGTTGTGTTGACACGTGACATGGTCCTACATCATTGGGAACACATTTCATTGCATGATTTGCTCTCTCTACTTGTATGGCATCCACGTGGCTTACCCGATTAGCTCACATGCTTATGTGGCAGCTTCTAACTGATGTTGCATTAAAAATTCATAAAAAATATATAAAAATTCCAAAATATATCCCAACAAATTTTCAAAAATACTACTTACTAAGTAAAATGAGCAAATATTAGGGGGAAAATGCATTGATGACTCTACTTTCATAGAGTTATTATGCATCTCATAGATGGTGTACATATAACTCGCTTGATAGTGCATGTCTCCATTGAGCCACTCTTATTGTTATGTTTGATACGCCTTTATTTTATCAACCTTTTCTTATAGTTTATCAAACCTATCCTTTAAAGGTATTCTTGAACAAGAGGCTCTTTCGTTGGCTTGGAAGGCTTTAGTTCAGTTATGAGGCCTCTTATGTATGTTGGGGTCAACATGTCACTAGGTTGAAGTAGAATTTCATGGATAGGAATAATTCTCACCTCAGCTTTAACACAAAGTGATGTGATGAGTTATGGGAAAAAATAACTAATCTAGTGATTGTTTTCCATCAACCTTATCCTTTGATTAATAATTTCCCTGATATCTATAGTTTTGGAGGTTTGGATTACGAAAAGTAATAAAGCCATTTCTTTGTCAATTATATTGTAATGCCTAGTTAGCATCAATTTTGAGCAAAGTAAATATTTCCAAATACAAGAGATGTTTATTAATTCTTTAGTATCTACTACAAAAATGGGTATTTAAGTCGATATGTAAAGGTAGTTTTTGAAAAAAAAAATTGACTTATAATGAATTTAAAGTTGGTTCGGTGTAGAACCGACACTACACACATGCATAGTGTCGGTTTACCACGTCAACCAATGCCCGACTCTACGTAGCGTATGTAGTGTTGGTTGACACATAGAACCGACGCTACGTCCACATGTAGCGTTTGTTCGACACGTAAACCGAAGCTATGAACTACGTGGATAGCGTCGATTGACACGTAGAACCGACGCTACACACGTGGATATTTCCTTTTTTCTTCTTTCTTCCCCAGACAAAAACTATTCAAGCGTTGCATAACTCTCAAAAACCCAAAACCTCTTCCATTTCTCCTCCATTCTTTCTCATTTTTCGGCCACCTATGACTACCAATTCCAGTACCAGTTAGTAGGTTTTCTTCTTCTCTAACTTATCTATTAGATCCCCTATTTTTTTTGAGCAAAATACTCAAAAAATTTATACCTATTTCTCACTTACAAAACTCCATTTTTTTTTCTACATTTCCTTCATTTTGTCACTTCATTTACTCTTGTAAGTATTTCTATTAATCATATACACTTATTATTCATATTTTTCTGCTATTATGTGTTATTATTTATGTGTATAAATTTTTGTATTATATATGTAGGTTTTGTATTATAACATAAGAAGAAGAATATAATGATCTTGAATAATATAGGACAATATCACGGTAATTTTTCTACTATTAATTAATATTTTATTTTTCAATTATTTGTATTATTTAAACTATTTGTTAAACAAATTTTGGTTTTTTTCTACTATTATGTAGTGATCGAATACAGATTTTAATTTGAGTATAATAGATAAATTTTGTTAAAAAAAATTAAAAATTTAAAGTAGGTTCACGTGTTGAACTGACTTTAAATTTTAAGTCATTCCATTTAAAGTCGGTTCAACAAATCGACTTTAATAATCCATTTTGTAGTAGAGTTATCAAATGATTTATGCCTCCTGTTTGTAATATCCCATTCTACTCTTCCTAATGTTAAGGCCTCTATTACTTTCATATAATCTTAATTCTCTAAATAAGCCTCATATTTCCCTTAAACTACATCCCTCGTACCATAAAAAGAATTTATGCACTAAAGGATATAAAAACTCCCCTTACCATGGCTCTATTATTCACAACATGAGGTACATTTGCATAAAATTCTCTTTCAATGGACACAATGGTAACTTTAGGACTTTTTACAAATCTTCCCCATAATAGGTTTTCTATTACATCATTTACACTAAGGAATGGGTGCTTTCTAAAATCAATGTCCCTTTCCACAATAAACTTTTTTATGCATTTTTTTTCAAATCTCACTACTTTAAAACGGACTATTAAAATTGGTTAAAAAATGACTTAAAATTTAAAGTCAGTCCAACTTGTGAACTGACTTTACATCTAAAGTCAGTTCAATGCGTGAACTGACTTTAAACATTGAACCGACTTTACATTTAAAGTCGGTTCACTCGTTGAACCGACTTTAAATTTTTAATTTTTTTTAAACAAAATTTACTCATTTTCTGTTATACTTAAATTAAACCATGTATTCAATCACTAAATAATAGCAGAAAAAAACCAAAATCTATTTAACAAATAGTTTAAATAATACAAATAATTGAAAAATAAAATATTAATTAATAGTAGAAAAATTACCATGGTGTTATCCTATGTTATTCAAGATCATCATATTCTTCTCCTGATGTTATAATACAAAACCTACATATATAATACAAAAATTTATACACATAAATAATAACACATAATAGCAGAAAAAATATGAATAATAAGTGCGTATGATTAATAGAAATACTTATAAGAGTAAATGAAGTTACAAAATGAAGGAAATGTAGAAAAAAATGGTATTTTGTAAGTGAGAAATGGGTATAAAAAATTGGAGTATTTTGCTCAAAAAATAGGGGATTTAAAAGATAAGTTAGAGAGGAAAAAAACCCACTAACCGTAAGTGGCCAAAAAATGAGAAAGAGTGGAGGATAAGTGGAAGAAGTTTTGGGTTTTTGAGAGTTATGCAATGCTTGGAATAATTTCTGTATAGGAAAGAAAGAAGAAAAAAGGAAATATCCATGTGTGTAGCGTCGATTCTATGTGTCAACTGACGCTACATACGCTACGTAGAGTCGGTTGACGTGTTGAACTAATGCTACATATAGGACATAGCGTCAGTTGACATGGTGAACTGATGTTACGTCCATGTGTAGCATTGGTTCGACATGTCAACTGATACTATGTATAGCGTTGGTTCTACACCAAACCGACTTTAAATTTATTATAAGTCAATTTTTTCCAAAAACCAACTTTACATATCGACTTAAATACCCCTTTATAGTAGTGTCTCTTCTGAGCTTCAAAGCTTACAAACCTAGTTCTATCATATTCCTTTGATACCATAGGTTCTTTACCTTTATTAGAGATTTTCCTTTTTGGTACTATTTACAATTCAAAGAATGTAAATATATAACAATAATCCCAAAAAATTACCACTCTATCTAGGTTTTTCTTCCTTAAATTCAAAAATTTCATACTTCTAATCCAAAATTATTCTCACAATAATAGACAAAGAAAACTTGAGAATTGAATGCACTTACATTATAAGAATATTTTTCCTTGTAGGTGATGACAATGATATGAAAAACCACAAAAAATATTATATTTGTCCAAAGTCTTTGCAAACTACTAAACAAGCTTCAATTTTGATGTAGCTACAAAAAGTGCAAAGAAGAGTGATGATTTTTAGATAAAATTAATTTTTTTATTAAAAAGGAGAGAGAGGGCAAGTTAGAAATGTTAGGGTGTGAAGCCATGTTTGAAAAATTTGTAATTTGATCAAGAATTCTCACAATGGGGGGTTTTCTTGTGTTAATAACATACACAAGCCATAATGTGCTCAAAATCATGCCACGACACGCATAAAAAATGAATCCCCATAATCCAACATGAGAGTAGTGTACTATGGTGCACTTAAAATCATGTCCTGGTATGACCTTATTTCACATTCCCACAGTTTAACTCGAGAGTATTATGGCATGGTGTGCACACATACTCGTGCTACATCGCTCATACAAAATATTTTTTTTCTTCTTCAGATTTTCAGTTTACAAAAATTAAACAAAAACTAAGAAAAATTACTAATAATTTATAGACCAAATTACTAAATAAAAATAGTATTTGATGATAATACATCATCCATCCCCAACCAAAATCAGGTAATATTTGTATTACAATCAAATGACAAAATCAATAGGTTTCCTTCCATGCAGAGTTTGGTTTATCGTCGTTAGCCTAACGAAGATTACGTCTATTAGAAGTTGTAACCACTTGAGAGATCTTGGTTGGGACCTTCTTGATAAGAACCAAGGGGATAGGACCTAGCTAATTTCAGATTATATAGCAAAGGGTTTCTCCACAAATCAATGGATATTACTCACCATTTTTCTGAGGAGAAAAGACGCCACAAGGAGCTGCTAATTCCTTGATAAGTCTAGCATAAATGACACCCTAACAAGTATGGATATTACTCACCACAAATGCTTGGATGCTAAACAATGCCACAAAGGTTGCCAATCCCTTGATAAGTTGCTTAAAGAGGAACAAAGAGCTAGAATGAGCTCTCAAATGATCTGAATATTCAAACTTCATTCAAAATTATATTTTACAGCATATGAGCTGCTTTTAATAGGATACAAACCAACCCTAAGCTCTACTACATCATAGCCCTTGATCTCATCCAAGGGTTGAAAATAAACAAAGCTAAAAATAAGAAAAGGTAGCAGAAAACATTGACCAAATCATGAAAAAATGGGGCGGTGACCACAAAAGTAATCCTATAAAATATAACATCTTAACCCTTGATTTCATCCAAGGGTTGAAAAGAAAGCTGCCCAAAAATCAATCCAAATGGCACTCTACAATTGGAGCAAAATATGGAGCAAATTGAGAACAAAAGAAACCCTACAAAATATTACATCTTAACCCTTGTTTCCATCTAAGGGCTGAAAATGAAGCTGCCCAAAAAAGAGTCCAAATGGCACAACAATGTGCCTAGTTTTACTTTGCCAATTTTGCCCTAATTTCCATCCTAGGATTGTCCCAATCCTTGCACTCCCAATTTAGGTCGCCTTGATTATGCATGACCTCTTGAATGAGCCCATTTAAAACCTTTTCGAGTTGTGCCTTCCTAGACCTTGTTATTGGTCCACTTGGAATTTGTAGAGCTCGATGGTTCTCATCACTTCTAGATGTCTTCCACTTTTCTGAGCAATAGTATTGGAAGTCCCCTTAGGATTTATCATATTTTGCGAGGGGATCTTGCTAGATACTTATGCTTCAATCCTTCCTACAACTATGGCTAATTGGCTCAATTGAGTCTCTAGGTTATGAATTGAAGCTTTGGTGTCATGTTGAAATTTAGCATTATGATTAGCTAAAGTAAGAATCATATCCTCTAGAGACTTACCTTGAGGTTATTGAGGTGGGTGCTACTGAGGTAGCATAGGATTTGGGAAGCTAGGTGGACACTATTGGTTGTTTAAAAATGTTGTTTGCCAATTATTTGAATTGCTTAGATTTGGATGATCCCTTCATACTGCATTTTATATATTAGATAAAGGATCATACCTGGGCCTATGTGCTTGAAATCCTCCAAGAATATTGGCTTGTTCACAATTATTTTCCTAGAGAGTAGAGCATGTGTCAATGAGATGCCACACTATAAAACATATGTCACAAGCCTTAACATGTCCACTAGCTAATTGTTTCTCCAAAATAGAAAGATGATTAACTTAGACCTCAAGATTAGGGTTAGTACTTACCTCATTTACTTTTCCTTATGGGTTGCTTAGATTCCAAATTGTTGACAGTTGGCTCCCATAGTCGCAATTAAGTTCCTTGCCTCATATGAGGTTTTGTTCATTAAGGCTTCTCCAGTAGCGGCATATGCCATGCTTCTCTCCATAGGCATATATCATGAGAGTATAATCATCATTTACAGAATATGTTCCCACATATAAGGTCTTTCAATTGGTAAATTGTATTATGTATATTTTCTAGTATGTATGCCTATTTTATATGTTGTATAATGCTTGTCTTGTTTGTATTTACTACTAATCTAGACAAGAGCTTATAAAGCACATAGTCACAGAATATGTTCCCACATATAAGGTCTTTCAATTGGTAAATTGTATTATGTATATTTTCTAGTATGTATGCCTATTTTATATGTTGTATAATGATTGTCTTGTTTGTATTTACTACTAATCTAGACAATAGCTTATAAAGCACATAGTCACTAGTATATTTACTACAAATTTTTCTCTTATCTACTTATTATTTTAATTGTGTGTTGAATTAAGAATGTTGATTTGTACTTCCATTATCCTATATGATTAATTTACGTTATAAGACATACTTGATCAAGTTAGAATATATCTCATGAAAATATTCCATGGGATTGTATTTTTATTCCTCATTTAGATCCCAAATATTTATTTGAATTAAAAGAACAATTAATCTATATGTAATTGTTCTTATGTATGAAAAATATGAAAATTTTGACTGATATCAAAGAAGAGTGATTTAGGCTTAATTTATAGTCTATGCGAGAGTATAAAATATAAATCAATGAAAAATTCGTAAATTATATATATATATATAAATAAAAGAATATGTAAGTTTTATATGTAAATTTTAAAACATATTATCATACATATTTTTTTAAAAATAATATGTAAGTTTTATATATAAATTTTTAAAATATTATCATACATATTTTTTAAAAAATAATATGTAATATATATATATTGATAATTATATTAAAAAATTAATCAAAATTAATGAGTAAATTAGACTAAAAAATTAAATCTAAAAACAATTCAAAGTTGAAAAAAAAAACTCAAAAATTTAAAATAAAATGATATTACTATCTAAATAAAATATGTAATATTTTGAATTATGTTAGTATTTTAATACGTTACAACTTGGACATGATAATAAAATTAACTAGAGAGCCGAACATTAACGGCTGAACAAGTTAACCCTAAAATATTGTCATAAATAAACTGTACTTATAACTTTAACAAACCAGATACAACAAAAAATAAAGTTTTTAATTTTCATACTGAAAAATAAATTCATTAACGCATTCGTCTTCCACATATTAAGCCTCCGTATTCTCACCGAATTAGACCCACCAAGTAAAATGTCGCTGAATCAAGTTTAACTTCAGTAGTCAGTACTCTACGAACTGGGATTGGAAGAAGAAAAGAAAACAGATCCACTATGGGATCCGTTTCACTGAAAATTGGTGATGGATCAGTCAGATTCAAAAGGGCATCTTTTTGCTCTTCAGCTGTTAACATTCTCATGCTTCTTTCTGTAGTTACCACCAATCTTTTCGCTCTCTATGCCTTCACATCCTCCCCAAAAGACCACCATACTCAGAGTCTTCTGAATCACACTCAGAAGAATATCTCTCTCATCTCAGAACAAGTATCTCTGATTCTTAGGGAGATCGATTCTTCACAAAGGAAACTTACCAAGATGGAAAAAGACCTTCTTGGCTACGAAAGTTTCGATCTTTCTAGACCCAATATTGCTAATGAGCTTAAACTCTTTCTCCACCATCATCAACTCCCTTTGGGAAAAGATTCAAAAACTGGGATCACTGAAATGGTGGCTTCTGTGGGCCATTCCTGTGAGAAATCGGCTGCTTTGTTGTCTCAATATATGAATTACAAGGTCTCTGGACCTTGTCCTGACGATTGGAGTCTTGCCCAGAAGCTGATTTTGCGTGGATGTGAACCTTTGCCAAGAAGGAGATGTTTTGCTAAGTCTATTCCAAAGGTGGGTCTAAAACCTTTTCCAATTTCTCTCTGGGAACATGTTGTTGATAAGATTGTTTCTTGGAGTGGTCTTGTCTGTAAGAATTTTGCATGCTTAAACAGTAAGAAATTGAGTAGAGAATGTGTTGGTTGCTTTAATTTAACAAATGGGTCTGAGAATCAGAAATTTGTTAAGGCTAGAGGTAAGAATGATTTTCTTATTAATGATGTACTAGCCCTAGGAAATGGAGGAATTAGGATTGGATTTGATATTGGAGGTGGTTCTGGAACCTTTGCTGCTAGAATGGCAGAAAAGAATGTTACTGTGATTACCAACACTTTGAACATTGATGCCCCATTTAGTGAATTCATTGCTGCAAGGGGGCTTTTTCCTTTGTTTTTGAGTTTAGATCATAGATTCCCTTTCTATGATAATGTGTTTGACTTGGTTCATGCTTCAAGTGGGTTGAATATGGGGGGAAAACCAGAAAAACTGGATTTCTTAATGTTTGATATTGACCGGATTTTAAGGCCGGGAGGTTTGTTCTGGTTGGATAACTTCTATTGTGCAAATGATGAAAAGAAAATGGATTTAACAAGGTTGATTGAACGGTTTGGTTATAAGAAGCTCAAATGGGTTGTTGGGGAGAAGATAGATGCTGCAGGGTCAGACAAATCTGAGGTTTATTTGTCTGCTGTTCTACAGAAGCCGGTTAGATTTGGATGATCATGTTCCATATTTGAGAAAATTGAAGAGGTAAAGCTTCTGTTTTTATTTATATGCTGCAACTTTTACACAGAATTTATGTGGTCCATTGCTTTAATTAGTTCATTAATAGTTTGTTTTTACCTATTTTGCAGTTTTGGAATGAATGGTTGTAGGAGTCCATTTATTTTTGTAAAAGAGCACTTAAGTCTACTTGATTTTAAGTGATTCACTTCAAGTTAGTTTTTCAAAAGAGTAATGTTAGGGAGCATGATTTTAGAGTCCTGTTCTGCACCACTATTCAGTCAAAACCATTAAAATTATGAGAGAAAGTTAGAAATAAATTAAATAATGAAATCAATGGTTATGATAGAACAGTGACATAAAACACTATTCTTAAAGTCGTTTTACATAGCATTTTCCTTTTCAAAATGAACACTTTAGTTCAAAAGTCACTTAACTTATTTAAAAAAGCATTTTAATTTATTTGCTTTTAAATATAACATTTGAAGTCACTCTACTTTATAAAACTGAATGGATTAAAGTGATCATTTTGAAAAATCAAGTGATCGATTTTTAGTGCTCCCTCATTAAAAAGTTAAGTGACTTGCATGCATCACTTAAAATTAATTAGATTAAAGTGTTATTTTTAAAAAGTTAATTAATTTTTTTCTGTTTTGGAACTAGTTTATGTCTTATTTTTGTGCTTCAGGAGATATTAGTTTTTTTCTTCGTTTTTTCCCCCTCTTCTTTGGAAAATAAAATGATAAGGAATAAAATAGCTATTGGTATTGTTGAGTTTGGTAACCTTGTTGATACTTCTTTTAATTAAAAGGTATCTAGATGTACACATATTTTCAAAGTAATATAATAATAGTCCCTGATTTATTTTAAAATCCACAAATAATTTAATTTTATGTTTTAAATTAGAGATTTTATTACATGCTTGTCACGTGTATTATTCAAAAGGTTTGGTACATTAATAGTATCTTTGTTTTAGAAAATGTATATAGTATGTATGTGGATCCATATTTTCACAGTAATATACCAATAATCCTTACATTTAATTTTAAATATATCAACGATCTAAAATTAAGATTTAATTGAAAATTTCAACATATGTAACATATATGGACAAAAATTAAGGTCAAACTCGTTTTTAAATAAATAAATTCATTAAAACATTATTAATTTAAAAAAAAATTAGTTTAACCCAAAAACCAAACAAAATTAGAAAAAATTGAGAGCTTTGAAAGAACCTTAAAAAAATTGAATCATGTTCAAGATGATGGTTTTACAAGAAAAATTAGAGGGGGATGGATGGCTTTTTAGTAAAAATTTAAGGCTTTATTTGGTATTAAAATATCTAAATAGAGGAGAAGATTCAAGTTTTAAAATCAAAAACAAAATATATGCTTAGAAAGGGTGAGCAACTAATAGAGAATTATCTTCCATAAAAGAGAATTCAAATATCATAATACTTATAGATGTTTTTGAAGTTAAAGAATCAAGTGTCTTCACTATTTTCAAATGCAAACAATTATTTCACATAACAAAAAATTATCTTCCAAAGTAACAAGAGTTGTCAAGTTATCTTCAAGATATTGAGTCATATTTCATTATTTCAGAATTTGTTTGAAAATATTAATTTTAAAGGTGAGCATATAGATAATATTTGATTAATATTGTTCAAGAAAGTGGAACAACAAGAAAAATCAATTTGGAAGATCCATGAATGTTACAAGTATTATCATCCTCATTTGAAGAAAACTCGAGGACGAAATTTAAATTAGTGGAGGAGAATAATATGGGACATGATTAAAAAAGATAAAGTAGTTTATTTTGTTTAGAGTTCTATTAGAATAATAATTTATTTTGTTAAGAGTTCTATTTCTTATATACTACTAGAATACTACATAGAAACTTTTATTTAAATTTTTTTTTTAGAGTCTTATATAGAAATTTTATGAACTATTTTAGAGACTTTTCAACTATAAATAGCTTGTATAAGACATCTTTGAAAATAATCAACTTAATAATATTAAAGAAATTGTCTTCTTTCTTATTTCTCTTATTCCTAATTTTTAGGAATTGTTATTATTTCTTTCGTTTGGAAGTTAAAATCCTATTATTCGTGAGATGGAGGAAAATCTTTAAGCTAGTATTACTCTAGAGTTGTTAGAGTGCTCGTCTAAAGATGGATTACATGGTTAGAATTATCTTATTCTAAATTTACTAAAATACTTGCCTAGATAATAATTTTCTTGTGTTTGTTTAACACAAATATGAGAACCCTTTTGTCAGAGAATGAGTCTGGTTAGTTTAAACTTTACTCATATTTTTCTTATTTTCTAAGTGTTTCCATATTATTGATGCATTCGTGCTTCCATCTTGCGTCAATAAGAATATGAATTAAATATACTAGTTTAGTCATAACGATGCATGTAAGTCGAGTCATAAAGATAGATAAATAATTTATATGAAATAAAAATGCATATGGCAAACTACAACAAGCAACAAGTTCAGGGGAAAAAGAAGACAATACTTAAATAATTAAGCTTGAGAAACACATCTCAATCTTCTCAAAAAGATATCTAAAGCAAAAGATATGGAAGTGCATGAAAAAGATAAACACTAAAGAACATGAGATAAAATAAAAATTAACACACAACATACCAGATATAGAGAGAATAACCTAGCAAATCAAAGGAGATGAAGTCTATATAATATGATATATGAAGGACATGATTACAAAAGAAAAGATCTTAATACTTTGGCGCTACATGGTAAAGTCATGTGATGCAATGCACATGCAAAAAATTGTAAAAGAAATGACAAGTTAAGATCTGAGAGGTGGTTCACTCGCGAAAAATAGTTTTAAATATGAGTTTATCCTTATTTGTTTGCGCATGTGTGTGACATATGTTAAAATTCTCAATTAAATCTTAATTTCAAACCATTGTTGAACTTGAAATTAAATGTATTGACTATTAGTATACTGCTATGAAAATATGGATCGATTTGTATACATTGTATTAAATAGGAGTATTACTAGAGTATCAAACCTTCAAATGGCATAATTGTCCTTCACTTATATCACATATGTCAAACATGTAATGAAATCCTTAATTCAAAACATGAAATTGGATTATTTGTGTACCATAAAGTAAATGGGAGACTACTATTGTAATATTTCGAGAATATGGATCTATATGGGTACTTTTGGTTAAAAGGGGTACTACTAATGTAGCGAAACAGCTTTGCTCGTTAGTCTGCTGCAGTGTTCTATACTGATGTTTATAGCATTCAAATGTAGCCATCTCTAGTTCCAATTGCCATAACCAACTTTCAATAAGAACTAAGAATCAAATAAGCATTAGCCTTGGCTGTAAAAACTTTGAATCTTTGGTTGGCTTAAATCTCATGAATGCCCTGAGCTATTCGCCTTTTGACTCGCCCATTACCTTGGCTGGCAGTACAAAATTTTGGACAATATTTTTGTTTGCTTCTCATCATAGTTGTTTTAGTGTTGTATTATTAGCTACACTTATCGTTGATATTTGCATATACAATAGTATCAATTTTATGAATAAAAATTTAGGTATTTAGTATTTACAACTTCCAAATCATGTAGGAGAAACCTTTTGCTTCTGTGTCTGCAGATTTTCACACGGCTCTCAATGCCATGCCTTAAAAGATCTTCATGCTCAAAGGGCACCAAGGTTGTATAGAAAAGAAATAACCAATCTTCAGGATCATATGACACTAGCTCTTACATTTTGTAGTGTGATCTTGAAGATAAGTTTTTCATATTCAACGGTTCATATTATTTGTGACCCGCTGCTTCATGTCGTATTTGACTTAGCTTGCTTAAATTTTACTAAAATCTTCCAAATTGGGTTTTAGATTGTCCAAAATTTAAACAAGCTACATATATTTATAGATGTTTCTCACATGTGTAACGGTTATAGGTGTGTTGAATATGAATACATTGTATAGTGTACAAGTTCATGAGATAGAATACACCCACATGAACTAGTCTAATTGGTTTCGTAGCTAGGTTGGCAGACATGAGGGGTATAAGTTTGAGCACTATCTTAAGCATTGATTTAGGATATTTTCATCACATAGGTACTGTGTGATAGCGTTCTTATTATACCTACGCGTGCAATCATATTAGTGAAGCTTTGATAGATTGATGAAAAATTATATTTCATAGTATAGTGTGGATAAGTTACTTATCCTAATGAAGTTTTAATTTTTTTACCCAAAAAAAAAAGCTCATGAAATAGAATGTTAGGGGAAAATTAAAAGAAAAATATGGAGAATGCTGAAGGCATTGCGGAAAATAACAAACACAAATTAAGAATATGGGCCAAACTCATTCAAATAAAAGGAGGTTTGTCCTAAAAATTTTGAAGCACTTTTTGACATGATAATTATGGGTTCAACTAATAGGTTTCAATTAAAGTTAATATTTTGTCATGAAAGTTAGATAAAAATTCATTTACGATTCTGCTATGGGAAGTATTTTGAAGTATAAAGAAAGAAAACGCAGAGGAAAATGAGAGGGAGAAAACAAAATTTTCTTGTGTATGGTTTTTTATGAATTTTCCAAGGAAAATTACAGAACTCAATTTCATTAATATTTTGACTTTTAAAATAAACCATACTAACAATTCAAATAACTATTTTCGATAATAAATATATTTTAAAAATCGTATGTGAATGGAATAAACTTATTGGAGGCTGATCTCTAGTAAAAATGGCTGGTAGCATTTCTATGTTTTTTTAATTAAATAAAAGAAATATTACTTGGTGAGATTCGAATTATAATACCTGAATTACAGGGCATTCCAAACAACAAGGGTGAGACCTACACATTTTATAGCATTTTTACGTGGTGTTCAAGTTATAATTTTAGTTTTTATTTTTTTCCATCTCAATAATAAATCTAGCAAATAGCTTTTAAAGACAGCTGGAAAAATCTCAAAAGAGAAAATACTTAGAAAATAATGAGATTATATAGTAGACGAATAAGCACATAATCACAAATGCAAGCATAATACAATCAATTTCACAAATTTGATTGATAATTTGACATGAAATGGATCTTCAACTGATTCTGAATTCTATTGGAAAACTTTTCCATTTGTGTTGCCACCTAACACCATCAAATAACAATCTCGTTACTTCAATAATGTGTTCATCAATGCCCAAGATGCGTAGCAAGCCACCTTTGAATCTAACTATTTTAATAAAATAAAATAAAAACTAGAATCAAGTTTGTTTATTATTTAGTTTTGTTTTTTTATCTATGTACTTTTTTTTAAGATTGCATAATATAACCTTTCATACATATTTTTGTTTTACAGCGTAAAAATAATTAAAAAAACTACAAAACTAACTCACAAAATTCATAACAAAAACAAGACTCTTTAATATCAACTCATACATCTCAGTACAAAATAAAGGTGTTATTTTTATTGTAATGAATTTTAAGTGTTATTTTCAATAATTTTCCAAAAAAAATTATTTTCTAAAAAAATTTATTCTGTAAAAAATAATATGTTATATTTTTTTGTTTTCATAACGGAAACAGCATATATATATATGCGTACTTTGCGTAATTAGCATATATATTCTCCTACATCATAATGATCTGTGGAATTGTAGTTAATCTATATATCTAGCAGTCGCATGGGAAGAAAACATGCATAAAAACACTCCCAGTAAAATACCAAATAAAAAGCACCTGAATAACTAAAAAACTATACTACTTTCACATTGCTGCTAAATACTGGTTAAATGTGAACATTACAATAATCCAACAATATATATATAATAAATACCAATCAACTTGGATCGATTTAGCAACGTAATGAGGCAGTGAAAGTCCCCATCTTGTGCAGAGTCTGGTATCAAGACATAGAGCCTTGAATGGCACCACTATTCAGCAACTTCATTCCCTCTTCACTCATCTGCTCTACTTCTGTTGGTGAAAGAATTCTTATGCACCGCACACAACCCACAAATTGACTGTAAATTTCATAAAAATTGTAACCTTTAGATTTTGTCACAATGTAAATATGTCATCAAGGTGTCACACTACTATTTCCGTATTTGGTGTATCAAGTATCCATACCTATACCCATGCCATACTGTAAATTTATGTGCTACAACTAAGCATGATCAAGTGTTAAAATGGATGAAATTTAAAAAAAAAAAAAAAGATGGAGAACTTACTCCCAAGGATCATCTCCAACAAGCAGAACGTCATTCTCAAAATCCACATAAACCAGTTTCCATCCTGAACCTTTGGGGTCATTAAGCAGACCTTCAAGTCCAAACATGCATTCAATTGCAGAGATTAATTCCTCATACTTCTTATAGCTTGTCACATCAATTGACCTTCCCACAGATCCTGTCTTCTGAACCTGTTTTACCAAATATATTTAATTCCATGAGTTTTTAAAAGCTACAACTTCATTTCTTTTTTCTGTAAACTTGTACCATTTAACTAAAAAAAAAAAGGGAAGATTAAAAAAATTGGAACTGATAACTGACCACACAAGCTATGAGACTAATTGAAAGTATGGCTGAAGGTAAAAACATTGTGGTTCAGCACTAAAAGTTTATAAGAACCATGGGCTGCCCAATCTCAAAAAACTAACCCTACTCTCATGATTCTTACAAGTTCTACCACAATATCAATGTGAGAACTCATGATTCTTATAAGTTCTTTTATTAATGTGAGAGTTGCATTTTCACTACTAACAAACACTCACATTTCCAAAGGGCAACTTGATAGAACCATCTATTATTGAGATGGATCAGGAAGTTGTATCAGTTATTATTTTAATTGAAAAGCTTAATGAATCTCGTACCTTCGTATAAGTTCGAACTGGTGTAATAACTTGATGCCATGAACTATTGTGCAGGAGACTGCTGTCATCAAGATCAACTTGGCTAGAAGATGTACCACCTGAATTGTCTCGAAGGTCTTGTCGAGAGAAAGCTTGAGAGTCTCCTAAGCTTACAGAAGTAATCTGGGATTGAACATCTTGGTTTGAACTGAAGTTACCAGCTAAACAGTCAGAAAGATTATGGAAATCTGCATTCTTTATGGTAGAAAACTCATCGAAAATTCTACTTGAAACTGAAGGGTCAACCACATTACTCCCTCCATTACCATTATCAATGTTAGGACAACTATAAATTCCACTTTGGTTATTGCTCTCATCTGATAAATCTCTCAGACTACTTGAATTAGACATAAAGTTCAGATTACCCATATCATGATGAGAGAACGATCCGAGTTGCTCTTCTTGGGATAGAACACTAAGACTATTATCCCAAATGTCCTCACCTATTGAAGGTAAAGCAAAATTATTTGCTTCAGGAAAAACATTATCCTGCAAACCATGCACGCTCAAAGGAGGTTGATTAAAGGGGTAAAACATGCACTCATTTGGATCCAGATTTGGGAGAGAAGCATTTGAACTAATGAAATCAGATTGTGTTACATGGCTTTGTTGATGGAACATTGATTCTAAACGCTGCTGCATGACTGACGGATTTGTTTGAAATTGCATTAGCCCTTGGCTTTGGTTAGGGAATGTCAGTTGGTTTATAAGGTTTTGTTGATTAACAAGGCTTGCAGCAATTTTTTCCTGGCTGCCGTGTGCTGCAGAAGGTAGCTGGCTTAACTGATCCTTTGAAAGATCAGTCTCCCACTTCGGCTTTTCAACATCAACTCCCACAAGTGTTTGATTTTCAAATTTGGCAGAGTTCAAAGTTTCAGGTAGAACAGAATTTGATGATGAATTCAAGGGCATCATACCGGATTGGTCAAGACATGATTGAGGGTTGTTTTGATTTTGCATAGTCATACTTCCAGAACAAACAACGTTGTGATTTTGATGTGCTCCGGCCTGTGTACTCTTCATATCTTGTAAAGGATTTCCTTTAGCAGCTAATTCTTGTTGTAAGGAAGCTAAAGTTGCAGGATAGTTAAGTTGTGGCTTCAGTAGCATCTTGATCATTTCTGGACATAGATTTGAAAATGAGTATGGAAGATCAACATTTCCACTTTCGGGAAACCGGATAAAAGGCCTCTTCATCAAATTTCCCCAGTGGGTCTCACCACCTCCTGGCAGAATACAGATCATTAGAATATTACCTAATGAACTTCGCAAGCTAACAACAAAAGAAAGATAAACCTACCTAAATATGCAGAGTGTAATGGTCGTTTAAGAGCTGAAGTCAGAGAAGGAAAAATAAAAAGACTCTCTGGAGTCTCAATTTCCCATGGACTAACTCTGTTTTGTCTGTCGCAACAACCCGGCTCATCCCACTCTACCTGTAATCATTAACATTTTATGGTTAAATATACAACACAAAACAAAACAAACCATATCCATATCTTTACTAACATATCATTGAAACAAACGAGAAAAGTAGTTCCAAATATCAAAATCCACCTGAAGATTACGCCATTTTGAACCAGGCCACCTTAGTGAATCTAAGTCACTAATGCCGACTATAGAACCCATATACCTGTAGAAGAAAATAATAAAACTGTTAATCCTCAGTGAATAGTTGATATACAAGATACCAAAGGATCATATATTCCAAAATTGTAGTTCAAATCTGTAAACTTGAATTAATTTCAAATATGTAACCAACAATTAAGCTTTTATGAATACTACCTGCGCTTACTTGATTCGTCGGTCTCAAACATCATTCCAAACCTCATACCAACTGAGAGTTGAATCCCATATACAGCTTTCCGGTATTTGATAAAAGGAATGACAAACTGAGAAGGACATGCCCTATAAATATAAGAGAAAGAATTTTCAGAGAACATAAAGAGTATAAAAAACAAAAAAGAATGGTGAAGTTCATGCTAAAGAACCTTGGATTGTAGAATATGGTAAAGGGGCTTCTGTTGGAAGCAGCATGAGCAGCAGCAGCCAGTATACCAATGTGCATGCTATCAGCAGATAGAACTGATGATGGCAACATTGTTTGTTGACGATTTGCGCGTCTCACCCCAACCATCAGTTGTGATTTTTCATCCCTTCACAAGGGTAAAATAAAGATTACACTTTAATGCCTTCATAGCATGGATATGAAATTGAATGATGCTAAAATGTTCAAAAGAAGACCAAGATAACCATTTGTTTGAGGATAACTATTTCAAGAAATCCATTTTCGTCGGTTCTATATCTTTTAATTTGGTTCGAACTTTTAGTTTTAACAACACAATCAAATCACCAAATATTGCGCATAGAAACCCAACATAGCAATTGACATTTACCTGATAAATAAAACAGAATCACCAGCTCTAAGCCTCTTTGAGCCAACAAATAAACTCCATCCAGTAGTGAGAAGATGTCTTTTCGGCTGCCCTATATTCAAGAAAACAAAAGAAGAGCCATACTCCATAAAAGAAAATAATAAAAATAAGAGAAATGCTAATATCACCCTAATTTTGCACACATTTTTTGCACCCATAACCTTTATATCTTACCATGTGTCATAATTGTTTTGAAAGTTAGAATTGATTCAATTTTTTAGATAATATTAACATGTAGCAAAATATAAATGGTGTAGGTGCAAAAGAGGGTGTAAATTTATGTGTTCCTAGTATTCCTCTAAAAACAATAAGTGCATTGAGTATAATGAAAGAATCAACCACTACAAAAAAATCAAATTAGGCATCATATTAAAGCACGAGGGAAAAATGCAAAATGGTTCAACAAATTGCTTGAGACATGAAACTCATGGCAGAGAAAATCTTATGAACTGAACTCACCCCGGTAAATATGTCGAAATGTCCATGTATTTTCATGCAAGTCTCGGACAACAAGCTCTTGGCTTGGTGGTTGCATTGTGTAATCCTGGAGAATTTATTAACCACAATGTGAAAATTAACCTTCGGTTTCTACAAGCAATGAATTTTTATTTAAAAAAGTTAATAATTTAAAGGCTTACCAAAGAAGGAAAAAGTTTTTCAGCTGCCCTTCGAGGCACTGAGAATCCCCCATGCGTGCTTGTATCACTTGCTGTCAAAGTTTTGCAAAAAAATTCACTTGGATGTTTGCTGGGCTTCAATCCAAAATCTGGTACCGAGATCATATCCTTTTCCTAACCAAGAATAGATGAAATAGCAGTTAAAATCAATTGCCACTACCAATTAAAATGTGTCATCTTTAAAAACAATTGCAGAGATAATTTATAATTTGGATTTTGCATAACAGATAATGTGGGATGTTAGCTTACAGAGATTACTGGTTGAAGTGTCATTTGAGCATAAATCTCATCTGTATCTTTGTCTGCCTATAAAAGAATTCAAAGCAAAAAAATTAAGGGACTTAAACATAATCTACCAGCAATATATATTATGTTAAATTCTTATTAAGCCTTTAAACGCATACATGTAGTGTAACATTTTGAACTTGACACATCAACTGAGAAGGGAGATTAGGATAGTTAGGAATTTGTGAAGTCGCAATTCTCTTTGTGGAAGCTGCAACCTGTATAAAGCAAGAACATACAAGTTTTCTTCTTATTTCTACAGCTAGTGAACCAAAATAATTGACAAGTATTATTCTTGAATAAAAAATTAAAAATGTTAAAACGGATCTTACAACAACACCAGCTTTTATACATTTGTCAACAGAAGGTACAAAAAGCTTAAACATCATTAAACAATTAAAGTACTAAGTAAATCTTTAGAAGAGAGTAATTTTATATAGAACAAAGCTCCAAGGTACAAAGAGTAAGACAAGTAACAAAAGCATACTTGTTCGCTATGTCCTTGAGGGAAGTAATAAACAAGACTCCCCAACTGAGGTAAATAAACAAGAGGACCAGCACAGGCATGCCATAGCTCTGAACTTATAGCCTTTCTGGACCCTGAATATCAACCAGTAAAAGAACAATCCAATAAATATTCCATCTTGAAAAATCTCACAAATTTTACTTGCCAGTTAGCAGATTAGCATTAAAAATTCATCTTTTATGAGCTCCAAACAGCACTAGATCACCAGACTTAAAGCACATAATAAAAGCAAATTCTTAAAAACAAAAAACGCAAAAATTTCATTAAGATAACCAACCAGGCTGTTCCTGCATTTCTTTCAACAGCTTCATATCCTCAAATAACTTTGTTGGTGCTCCAGAAACTAACCCTCCTGTTTTAATCTTTTCCTCAACCGAACCCATTTTTGTCTTTTTGGTTTTCACCTTCAACCAGCTTAAAAAGGTTATACCTTTATTTTTACATATTTAGTGCAAAACCAAGAACATCAATTCCAAAACACAAACCATTGTTCATTAAACTCAAAATCTCTCATTTTTCATCTGAAATATACAAAGGAATGAGAAAATAACAGTGACCTTATATGTCTCTCAAAATTCCATATTGTATTCTAATCTACAAGGAAACAAACAATCCAATCAGGGCACAAAAGCAGAACACAGTGATAACCCATCTTAGACCCACCAGAATCCAACCAAAATGGAGGAGCAAAACCTGCAAAAAGGTACTGCTAAGAATTTCTTTTAAAAGTGGGGGCTTTGGCCCAACTAAGTTTACATAAAAGCACGCGGACCAAAGCATGAGTGGCTTCAACAATAACAATCAAGTGCTTGTTTTTATCTTCCAAAAGAAACCGACCTTTCGATGAACCTCTTCATCATTCTGATTCCTTGTTGCCTTACTTGCCTACCCTTTTTCTCTATTTCTCTCTCTTAATATACAAAAACAAAACAGACCCTCTTCTCAAATCTCTCTGTCTTCAAGACAAAAAAAAAACTTGACTTTCCCTCCCTCTAACTCTGTCCCACTTGCTCTTCCCTTCATTGCGTTGAGACTGGGATGACTGTGCATGCTCTTATCCTGCGCATAGATAGACTTGATGTATAAGGCGATTCCGTGCTAACTTTAAACTGTGGGAAGATAAATAATATTGAAACAGTTCCTTCTAATGTTCTCAAACAAAAATTAATAAACTAATGGACAAAAAGCAGAGCTAAATTATCTCAAGTTTCAACACGAAAAAATAAATAAATAAAGTACAAGCTCAGAGAAAGAGGGGGAATAAAGACAGAACCAGTTCCTTTTATATTGTTATTTTGATAAGAAAAGAAGAGAGAACTTAGTTAGGACTAGGTGAGGCTTTATGGGAAAAACCCAAAAATGAAAGAATGTCAAATATATATGGCGCATTCTAGCACGTAGGTTACGAGGAATTTGCAGAGAATGAGGAGGAGCTAAACTCTCTCTCACTCACAGTTTTGTGCTTTAGCTCAGCTTCTATTTCCACCTACTCTACTATTACTGAATATACTGAACTTTCATGGTAATCCAAAAAAAAAAAAACGAACTTTAGCATTAAAAGTATATTGTTATATAAAATGAAGGTGTTTTATATTTAAATATTATCAATGTATAGTTTATTATTTAGATATCAGATTTGAGATGTAATATGAAAAATTAACTATTAAATCACGAATAAAAATAACTAAATTATATATATGTATCTAAAAAATATTACTTAAAATATTATTTATTTTATAATTATTTTAGAGTAAAATTTTAAGATTGAGTTGTTAGTGTTCAAATCATTGGTATATGCCTAAATGTGACAATAATATCCATTTTAGCGGTGTAAATATTACATATTTACATGAGACACTAACAAAGTAACGATATATACGTAATAATAGAATTAATGAGCTAAATATATTATAGAATTTATTGTATTTTTATTTATAAATGGTTGAGATTTATGAAAAAATACAAGAAAAATTAAATCTTTAAATTTCAATTATTGAGATAAAATAGTGTAAAAATATATATATATATATATATATATGAAAAGGTAATATTATCAATAAAAATTGATGTGTTAGATTCATATTTTGAAAAAATAATATTATTCATTAAAATTGATGAGTTGAACTCATATTTTTAAGAAATTTAACTAAGTATATAATAAGGAAATAAAAATAATTTATTTGATAAAGAATTTCAATTTTTTCAACCAACCCTCGAACATATACAATACAAACCCATAGTATGTAGACATTATCACTGAGAATAAATTTCATATTAAATAAATATAAACTAACAGGTGAACAAATTAAAGATTAGAAAGTAATGTTCAACGATTAATATTGGAGACATGTGTCTCATAATATTTTTTATATGAATTATATAATCTTTGTTCACCTTTTAACAAGAATAACTCATATCAATATTATAGATATTTATAATTAATTTAAATTTTTTAAAAAAATTAATATTGGAATCATGCACTAATTTTGTTCCTTATGATTGCAATTGAGAAATTACGTGTTGATATTCTAAATTCCTTATGAAACTCTAACATTGTAATTAAATTGAGGGTGTGTTTTTAACATAAATAAGTCACATATATAAAAATGAATTTGTGATGGGTTAATAAACACTCTTATAGCCTGCAGCATCACCATCACCATCACCACTAGGAGTTTGCATATCATTCATATTTGAGTTAAAAATTAAATTAAATTAATAAAATTGATTTTTAAAATATACTAATTGATTTTATCTAATAAAACATACATAACCAATTCAAACAAATCTTTTGGATTCCATTCGATTAAATGGGAAAATCGTTTTTTTTTTTTGGCAATGGTCAATTTTTCTAAAATTGTGTGTTTTTAATAACTAAATATTTATTGAATTAAATTTTATTTTAATAATTAATTAAAATTAAAACTTAAAAAGATTTTTATTTTCTTAAAGATTAAATAAACAAAAACCATGTATTGGAATTTTAAAAGTAGCACAAAAATTAACATAATAATTTATTAATTAATTTCATATCAATATATATTCCATACAAATAAGTATTAAACTAAATAATAATCCAAGTTAAAAGATTAATTAGAAAATGAAGGCTCATGAAAATAACTTTATTTTATTAAAATCGCATAATAACTTAAAATATTGTTTTTAGTACATTTTATTTAATATAATTATTATATGAAAATATAATATAATATAATGGAAATACTAGTTTGGATCGGTTTTTACTAAAATTTTAATTCGAAGAATCGATTTAAATATTCTTTAATTGATTTAAGTATTAATAAATCAAACCCAATTCAATAACAAAAACAAAAAATCAAATAATTAATTTGAATAGTATGAATTGGATCGTGTTTTTTTTTTCCCTATCACCACTAGTCCCTCTCCTTATGTCCCTTTTTTTCCTCTAAAAAACATTTCTTTTTTATTAAAAAAACAAGAGAGAGAGAGAGAGTTAAATATATAGAAGAAAGCGCTTTTTTTTTTCAGTAGAGCGGTGGCATTGCGTATGATATTTGACCAATCGTCACGCGTGCGGTTCACGACAAAATTAACCGGGAAGATTTCACTTTCAGCTGTATTTACACGTTTCATCGCCCTGTTGGTCGGTTTCGGCGCCGTTTCTACGTTCCCATATAAAGACGATTGGCCACCTGGTTTCGGATTCAACCCGTAATGATATAAAACATATAAATTTAGGTTCACTGAAGACGTGGGTACAATAATTATAAATTTAATATATTTTTATCTTATAATTATTACTATGAATATATTTAATTTTATAATTTAAAATTAAAATTTTTAAAATTAAGATTTTTTATATTTATTATTTTAAAGACAATGTTATTAAATAAAAAACATATATTTAAATATATATTATTAAATTATTATACTAATAGTCTTCACATTTTACAAAACATTTCGTTAATTATTTGAAAAATAATTTTATTTTTATGAAATATTTATTATTTTATGTATTCTTTCATGTGTTTTTATTCATTTTATAAAGAAAATAACCATATTCACTATAGAAACCATGTCCATTTTTATTATAATCTTTATCTAACCTTGACATTATTTTATACTTTCGTCTCTAACCATCCTTCATTTTTTATTACAAAATAATTTAAAAATATATTTTTTATCGAAACTAAAGTTAGTAAATTATTAACTCATTTGAAGCATCATCTCCATCAATGATTGTGATTATCGTCAATTCATTCTTTCTTATCTACTTGACTTCCTTATCCTTTTCGACCCTCTTAATTATGTTTAATCAAACATTTTTTTACCTTAAGTTTGATAGAATATAAGATGATCGAAAAGGATAAAAAATTGGTGGGATCAAAAGGAATAAGTTGATAATAGTGACAATTATGGACAGAGATTGATACTTGAAATAAGTAAATGATGACTTAAATATAAATTTAATAAAATATTATAGATTTCAATTGTTCTATAGTAAAAAGTGAAAGTTTGTTGGCTAACAAAAAAAAAAATAAAGTAATATGAAAAGTAAGATGAAAATAATGAAAGAGATTAACAATAATTATTAAGATAATATGAAATATTTTCATATTAAATTAGACAAAATAAATAATAAATACATAAAATTATATTTTTTTTCTTAAAATTAGACCATTGTTATATCTTTTTATTAAATGGGGAGACTATTGATGTATTAATTTAATAATATGAGTCTAAATATGTATTTTTTATTTGATAAGAATACCATTAAAGTATCAAACCTGATTTTTTTTAAATAAAATAAAATTATATATTTTTTTAATAAAAATAGAAAAAGTTATTCTTTCTGTTGACTTTTTCTCTCCTTTTGTCTCTTTCGTTCTCTCTCTCCCTTCTCTCATCATAATTTTATTAATAACAATAAAAAAATTGAGAGAGAAAGAATGAGTGAGAGAAAAATTGAGAAGAAATAGAGAGAGAATGATAGGGAGATAGAATTAATTTTATTAATAACAATAAAAAAATTGAGAGAGAAAGAATGAGTGAGAGAAAAATAGAGAAGGAGCAGAGATAGAGGAGATAGAGTGAGAAAAATAAGGTTAAGTTTTTTTTTATTTTTGATTTATAAAATATATAATTTTAATTTTATCCTAAAAAAATTTAATTTTTTGATTTAATTGACCATAATTTTAAATTATAAGACAAAATAAACTCATTCTAATAATTATACGTTGAAAGTATAAAACCTATAATTATAAAACTTGGAACACTCAATACTCCTAAATTTAAGTGATGCACAAACTTTACTTATATATTAAATTTTTATTAGTTTATAGACATAAATTTTAATATTAAATCTTATGAAACCCATAAATATTTATAATTTGTATAGCTCATTTTGAGTTGAGATATAGTGAGGATGTAATTGTACAGTGGATATAGAGTTTTCTTAAATTTAATATAATGATATTATCAAAAATAAATTAGTATTATGATAAAAATAATTTATTAATAATAATTTTATCTAATAATAAAAATAGTAATATATAATTGTTAATAAGATTATAATAGATATTTTATATATTTTTATTATGATAATAATAAAATTAATTGTAATAATATCATTAATTTATATTTACCATAAATAAAAATAAGAATACTAGCTACACACAATTTTGAAACACTTTTGCATCAACGTTATTATATCATGTATTTTATTATTCATAAAAATAAATTATTTTTTTATTTTTAAAATAATTTAAATGAAATGTAAAGATTCAAGTGTAAAGTTGATGCATATATATGGGATAGCATTTATCCTAAAAACAATTGCACACAATTTTAGCTTGCATAACACTTATCTTATATCACATATTAATATTATGTAAAAAATAAATATTTTAAATTTTTATAATAATTATTATACTTATCACGATATAAATGATGTATATGTAAAAACATATAAATTTATATATCCTTTACATTTTAAACTTTGAGCATTTTAACTTATATAAAATATAAAAGTTGAGTCATTATATGTTTTGAAACTAATTTCACCCTAAAAAAAATTAATTTAATAACCATCCAATAATACATAAGGGATAATAAACATAATATCTTTATGTTATAATTTTCCTCCAAATCATTAATAACTTTTTCAATATTCTGGAAGCACGTGCATAGAGGCATATCAACAATAAAGATGAGGTTGGAAAAATACAAGTGGCTTTATTATTATAAGTCTATATATCTAAATAAGAATACTTACTTTTTGGTATTCAAGAAATATTTAAAAATATTTTCAAATAATTATCAAAGTTTTTTATTCTCCTACTTTGTGTTAAAAATTTATCCAACTTGAATTAACTCATTCAACTTAAACCAAACCAATTTGGTTACTCCTTTGATTTGATTCCACAAATTATAAAAATATCCAACTTGTATTAAATCTATTCTTTATATTAAAAATATATTCAACCATATAAATATTATTTTATTTTTAATTTTTATAATAATTTTATTAAATAAAAATTAAAAATCTAACAATGTTATGTTAACATTAACCTATTAGGTTTTTTTTCTTTAATCAAGCATTATTCCTTAATACCCAACTATTCTCAATCCCCCCAAATGAGTAAATGAGACTCAAGTCATAAGTTGCGTGAACCTTCTGTCACCGTCGTCAAACGTTATTCGTTGCTTCTTCATAGTGGAATAATTATTTAGGTGATAAATTTAATTTATTATTAAAATATAAAACATGTAATTGTTATTTAGTTATTAAAACTAAAAATTAAAAAAATAATAATGGGATAAAATATTAATATTTATAAAAAACACAATCTACTTGATACAATCTAATCAATCCTTAGTATTTAAAAAATGAATTTATTATTCCACTTTTAATTTTAATTCAAATTCAATTAAATCCATAATTTACATATTCTCGTTGGATTTTGTATTTTTCTTTGAACACTTCTTTATATCACAAATTATGGTATAACCATAAAAAATTAATGGTTAAAATAATATAATTTATTTATTTTTACTCTACAATTAATTATCATATCAGTTATGATAATACCATAACTTATGGTAAATAGATTTTATTTTCTTTTTTTAGGATAGATATTTCATATTGAATAAATTATGAAATCAAGTATGTCTTATTATTATTATTATTATAGATAAAAAATATTTAATATCATTTAAACTTATAATTTAAAATAGGAGACATTAAGTCATAATATTTGATCATAAGTGAACCTCAATCAAATTTGTAAGTTTTTCAAGAAAAAATAAGCATTATTGATTCCATAAAACTAGACCAATAAAATCTAAATAAAAAAAATACATCAATTTATTATAAGAAACATAACAATTGATATGTAGCTTAAAGAACAAATTTTTTTTCAAGCATTATTCTTCGATTGTTTCTTATCTCTATTTAAGTTTGATTCTTCTAATTGACAATATGATAAATCTTCAATAAAGTTTGATATATGATACCACACTAGATTAAATTGATGTAGATTGAAATAAATTACAGAATAATTACTATAATACTTATTCAAAATGAAAAAATAAATAATAATTTATCTACTTTAGAGAAAGTTATTATGTGAAAGGAATTTTCTCTCTCATAGAAAAGAAAAAATAAAAGACGTTTAGAATTTTTCATAAGAAAGAAAAAGGATAAGAATAGTTTACTCATCCAAGTTTGCATGTTAGTAACAAGCAAAATGACCATGGCAATATGCACATGGAGCTTAGGAGATAATTCTCTTCTTAATTATTGACAAAAAAAAATTTATATTATGTGTAGAAAATGAAACTATACCTCTTGGATTTTAATTTTAAGTTTTTATCACACAAGAACTCACTACAAACTTAATAATTTAAATATATTTATACTTAAATTATATATATATATATATATATATATAATATTCTTTTAATGAAAAGCAAGTAGTAAATGAGAAATAAGTAATGTATTTCTTTACTATTTATATGTGTCCCTCTTGAATAAAAATGCTAAATTTATCATTAAAAATGACTTTCCACTAATTAACTAAAAAAGAAGAATTGATATATTTATAAGTTCTATTGAAAGAGTCTGAGATATGATATACAACAAGATTAAGGAGATACTGATTCTTTAATGACTCGTTCCTAAATCGCAAGCAACAAAAAGATAAATACTTGATATATCATAAGAGTAGCAGAAAATGATAATCACAAGAAATCATATAACTTTAAACAAATATTATTTAGAAGTAGGAGGAAAGTAAAGAATAATAAAACTTTCTAATAAGAGTTTAAACTTTAATATATTGTAACATACTCAATTTAAACTCAGATTGTACTAGTTAAACAATAGAGCATTTTTAACACAAGACGTAAGAAGGTAAATCCACGTAGAACTCCAATATATATGATAACATCTTCATATTGTTTATAGAAACTACTAGGTAGTAAAAAATCCACTAAGTAATAAAATAAATACAATTCTCACATAAATAAAACCACCAATATGTTTATCTATTGGAACCTCTATTCAAACTATGTAGCTGCCTTCTCTTGTTGCCTCTGCAAAAACTTAGTCTAACTCACAAAATTCAAATTTCCTCCAAAGCCAACACTAACCAATGTAGTATGTTAGTAACCAAAGATTAGTAACATGAATAATAATATGAACTAAAAATATGAGGATTACTCTCAACTATGAACCATCAACTACCATTGTGAGAAACACATTCAACCACGTATCACACACAGTCAAAATGAGAAACACATTAAACCATTTAACAAGAACAAACACAAAATTGGGAATACCACTAAAACTACCCAACCCAATCTCACAATGTTGTTCTCACACAGATTGTAAAATAGTCAAGAGCTCTCAACAATCAGGCACACTTTTTACCCACACAAACATAGCACAAATAAAATACTCTATAATTAAAAAGTAATTTTCATCAAAAAAATTTGATAGAGTTTTGGTGCATAAAAGATGGGTGAGAAGAGCCAAAAAGGGGATATTTATAGAAGGAACTAGCCACCATCGGTCAGCCTCACCAAGGGTCATTGTCGGAGGTCAAGTGAAGGGTTAACAAGGACCTTTATCTAGGTGCCAAAAAATCCAATTTTTCAATTCAAAAATCGCCTTGTAATTTTCATAAATATCTGCACTTGAACTGAACCAAAAACTGATACTCACAACCTAACATGTATACTAAGAAACCAACTCTATGACATGTGTAAAACATACATTTAATCATAGTGTATCTAACTATATGTGTATGTGCATTACTGATTCACAGTAACCAATATTACACTAAGGAAGATAGAAACACTGAGTAAAATAAACAGAATTTGTCTTTTACACATGAAAAATCAACAGAGAAAATATAAAGTATAATGAGACTTACAATCTCCTCATTTGCCTTTCCATGTCAAAATACTACACAATTAAGTACATATGCACATCATATATGTGATGCTCATAAATATGACCAAAATATGTTTGTTCTCATGAACAAAACATTGATGCACACTAAAACTCAAAAAACACATATACTTTAAGTGCATCCATCTTATACACTCCATCCATTTTCTTTGATCAACTCATATACACTCTAGCAAGTTGAAAATTCATGGGTCTCAACGCAACAACACACATGAAATAAACACATATCCTGTGAACATATCATGTAGAAAAAATGTGTAATCTATTCAAATACTATCGTGTCATCTCTACACAAGTACACCCAGATAGGAAAAACATATATAAAAAGTACAGCAACACATGCAAAAATATATGCAAAGTACACAACTCTCATTGACTTTATGCAACACTCCCTTTAAGTGTATGCAAGGCAGCAACCAAATGTAGTGTCATCCTACACTTACCACTCATGCAACACACAACATGGAAACATTTACCAAGTTGTGTACACAGACTTCTTTTCATTTTTGACATAGAAAGTCAAAGAAACGTCCCTATGAGAGGAAGAGAAGTTATACAAATATGCAATAATCCTAACAGTTATGCAATACGAAAAAGAAGATTAAAGTAAGAAAACAAGATGGACTCATATAGAAACAAAGATCAAAGAAACACACCACACTTATTCTTATTAAACAAACATTATTTTACAAATTTTTATTTAATAAAAAACTAAAAAAACAAGGAAAATAGTTCAACATTCTCCATCACCCTCTCCTATAACATCATCCTTATGGACACCGCTCCGCAATGACTAGCCACAATCAGTAAAGGTAGAAAGTGGTGTAGTAGGTTGTGGATGGAGAACAAATGCAACAAAGTGGTCAAAAGAAAGGCTGGTTTCATCTCTACCAAAAATTCTAAACATGGAAGTCGAGAAACCAAGGGAAGCAACACTAGACCACGAAGAAGGGCCTCTGGATCTTGAACGTTGAGGTTTAATTGAGGTAGAAGATAGGGGAGAGCCATGAACAAAAGGTGGTACAATAGGGTGATAAGAAGTCTACATAGCTTGAGCAAATGCTTGAAATCTTTGCATATCCATGATATTCGATTAAAAATACGCATCTTTTAAAGAAGATTATTCATTACATCAAGAGATTCATCACTAAAAGGGACAAAAGTAGATGAAGTAGAAGAAATAGGAATGGAGTTACAATGCATATATTAGGCAATGTTTCAAGAATAAGAAGGATGAAAGGATAGTTGATGAACGATATGGGCCACAACTAGAAGGAAATAACGAGAGTGAAAGAGCTACTCTGCTAGGATAAGGAAAAAAAGGATATTATAAAAAATGATGGAACCCTACCTAGGAATCAAAAAGGGATGGTGGAGCGTAGAATGAGGAAGAGCAATCAAACAAAAAAATGATAATCCTATAAATCATGCTAGTGAGATCTATAGTTTCATCATTTGGAATAGCATAAAGGAAGTGTCATTTACACGGAGTGATAGTATAGTGATGAAAGTGAGGATGAATGATAACACTAACAATATCATTAAGACAATGACCAATGGCATCTTTGTTAACAATTAGAGTACCCCATTATAATTGTGGCCAAGCCCAACCAACTAGTTCGCCATCTCAACCAAGTTGCATTCATCCACAAGTTCAAATTCATTAGAAAGATAAGCATATTTTATATTTTCAAATTCAAAAAGGGATGATGAGGAATGAAGAGAACTCAACATTAAGAAGAGACAATAAACTAAGAATATCATTTCTAGAAAAAATGACTCTACATCCTCTAAGGACAAGATTGGTAGAGAATTCAATAGAGACAATAAAAGGTAGGGCAACATAGAGCAGCATAGAACTCCCTAACAAAATTATCATTATAAGAATAGTAAGAAAGCATAAAGAAATCCAAGAAAAGTAAGCAAACCTTTTCTTGATGGTTGAAAATTCATGGGTATTAACATGACCTTCATAGAGAATGGCGCACTACTCGTGGCTCTGGCCTACCTACACACATTAGTGCTTGACGTGCCAACTCGAAAAACATATCAAATAGGTCCGACGAGCCACCTAGATGATAAGTGTAGTGAAGTGCATCAAAAAATTTGCAAAAAGTCTAATGGAGAGAGAAAAAGAGTGTCAAACCACGAAACACAAATATTTTTTATTTTTAAAGCAACAAAAAAAGAAAAATAACATAGATAACTAATAGACAAACAAAGAGAAGTACTTAGAATAAGTATAGAAGGATTACAAATCATAAGGGAGAAAAAATAAATTGCTCAACCCCATACGGATCATTCGAAAATATTGATCAAACAACATCCCTCCTTTTGAAAATTTTGTAAGATACAACTGAGTTAGTAGGTAGTTTTATGTCATGTGAGCATATGGAGTATATAGAACTCAAGGTTCTTTTTTGTTTAAAAGTTCTAGAAAATCTTGTTGAGTGATCCATATAAGCTAGATAGACTTTTTGAAAAATATTTGTTTCTTTTCACACTATGCGTGATATGCATAATGTATCCAGTTTGTAGATGCTCAGATAAGCCATAATAGCTACATCCTGAAATAGAAAATAGAGGTGAGCAAGTTAGAGAACTCCAAGATATACTTTCCAAGTATTTAGAACACTACTTAGCAAGGTGGCTAATAGTGCCACAATGATAACAAAGATGATTAGAGGAGTTAGAGAATCTAGGTCTTTGACTTCGAGAAGTAGTAAGTAGATAAGGAGAAAAAGAAGTGCTTACATGAATTTCATACGAGGATGAGAACTTAATTTCCTATAGTGGGGTCTTAAATGCATGTGTTCACATAGTAGTGACATGTAGAAGAAACAATAGGTAGATGCATTAGACCACTACTAGAGCGACGAAAAGAGCTAGCATTATGTGAGGTTTTCATCTTTCTAGAAGAAATAGGCTAGAATATAACAACTGATAAACCTTTTGGGGTGA
This sequence comes from Hippophae gyantsensis, assembly GCA_030763125.1. Lineage (NCBI taxonomy): Eukaryota > Viridiplantae > Streptophyta > Magnoliopsida > Rosales > Elaeagnaceae > Hippophae > Hippophae gyantsensis. The sequence goes on along the minus strand of CM061035.1, from coordinate 22,979,848 downwards.
CAACAACTGATTTCAACTTTGATTCTTTGGTAGTTGCCTTAATAAACTTTGGTGCTACCATTGTTAAAGTAAAAACCCCTTTATTATACCAAATTCCATGTTTATCACTACCAACTTGGTGGTACTGATGAATTCATTTAATTTTTGTGAACTGAACATCATTTTGTTGACAATAGAGGAAGATTGAACCAATTCTTTCTCACTCCTATAGAGTTTATCCTTTAAAGGTTTGATAAAATATTCCTTTACCTTAAAGAAATATTCCAGGTAAGCCACTGAATTGTTGAGAATTCCAACTCTCTCATGCAATTATTTGACTTCAGCTTCTTTTTCAGTGAGAGCATAAGCCAGATACTCCTTGACACTTTCAAAGATAATTATCTACTTCTTTAATTAATCGATTTCCACATTCTAATCAGACGAGGGATTAGGATTGATATACAAAGGAGTAGCTTTACCTGAAGTGGAATACTTTAGTTGTTGCTCAAGTTTTTTCATCTTCTCATGATTTATGTTAGACTTTTCTAGCAAATCATAATATCTCTTTTGAATGGCCTCACACTTGTTTGTGAGATCATGTTGTTTACCATCAATTGAGGACTTCCTTTTCTCAAGAGATTTCTTCAATTTGTTTATCTAGCGTTCCTTTTCATTTAGGCTCTCCAAAGCCTTTTTCTTAGCTTTCTCAGATTTAACATTGTAAGAATCGATCAACTTATCTTGCTCTTCTTCATCATCTTCAACAAAAATCTCTTAAGCATTTATGATGATAATTGAAGGATCTACAACATTACTTGAAGCCAAAGGCTAAAAAGTTGGTGTCATTTCCATCATCAATACTGGTGTTGTCCGAAACAATAAACTCAGCCTTCATAGCACGCTTGTTTATACAACATTGTTGTTAAAAAAAGACAATATACGACAATATAATCATGCTTTCCTCACTCAAAGCACTTGATTTTGTTAAGATGGACTTTGCTAGTTTCTCAGCCTTATTCTCTGATTCTTCATCAATCTTTATAGATTTTGAGCCTTATGTGCTTGAACTTTCTCTTCCAACTCCACTAGAAAATGGTTTCTTTTTTTTCCTGAAGAATCTAATGAACCTTTTGGCAAGTAATTCACATCTTTGCTGGGACCACTATCTTTGGTGGTTTTGAGCACTAGGCTCTTTTCCTTTTCAACAATAGTTTGATCTTGTTTGGGTATCAAGTGATGAAGTTTGAAGACATGTAAATCACCAACTAACTCATTGAAAATGAGTTTACCAGGCTTATACATGGACTCAATCATCGTTACTTTGGAGTGAAATTGATAAAATAGACTAGTGATAATCTTCTAAATTTGCTTTTCCTAGCTAATAGGTCTATCCAAATTGTAAAAATAATTGATAATGTTTGAAGATCGAGCATATAATTTGACAAATATTTCATCCTTTTGCATAATATAGAGTTTAAAGTCTCTGTTTAACTTTAGAATTCTGGATCTCTTGATTGCAGAAATACCTCCATAAGTAGTCTCTAGAATATCCCATACTTACTTGGAGGTTGTACAACTTTCAATTCTTATGTATTCATCAGGCATGATAGCCTTGATGATAGCATATAATCCCTTGCTATACCATTCAAATTCCTTGATTTCCTCTTTTGTTCATCCAATCATAGGTTTATGAATAATAGTATTATCTAGAAAAAAATTTGTCACATACTTCCAGCTGTTCTCAATCAAAAACCAAACATGTTCTTCAAGGGATCACAAGAAGAAACGTATTTGAGATTTTCAATAGGCATAATTAAGCTCATTGAACAATGTAGGTCTACCTATATTTTCTTATTCCCTTAAGTTCATCAGAGAGAAATATGTGTGTGTGTGATAAGTGAGTTAAACGAATCAACAATGGAGTGGTCAAGCCCTAAAAGGGTGCACCAGCTCTGATACCAATTGAAAGAGTTTGAGACCTGATATACAATTAGGTTAAGGAGATATTGACTCCTTAATGACTCATCTCTAACTCGCAAGCAGCAAAAAGATAAACACTTAACAAATCACAATAATAGTAGTAAATAATAATCGTTAGAAATCAGATAACTTTTAACAATATATACATTATTTAGAAGTAATTGGTAAGAAAAGAATAATGAAGCTTTCTAATAAGAGTTTAAACTTTAGTATGTTGTAACATGCTTCATTTAAACTCAGATTGTACTAGCCAAACAATAGAGCATGCATAACACAAGATGTAATGAGGTAAATCCATATAGAACTCCTATCTATGTTATAACTTCCTAGGGTTTCTTATGGCAGCCACTCGACGAAAAATAAATCCACTAAACAATAAAACAAATACAACTCTGATAGAAATAAAACCACTAATATCTCTATTAGTTGGGAAATCTACCCGAACTGTCTATTATTGTCCTTGCTTGTTGCCTCCACAACAACTTGGTTTGACACACGAACCCAACTTTTCTCCAAAGCCAACACTACTCGATATAATGTGATCAATAATCAAAGATCAATAACATGAATAATAATGTGAACCAACAAATGTGAGGATCACTCTTGACCATGAACCATCAACTACCAACATGGGATACCCATTCAACCACTTATCATATACAGTCAAAATGGGAAATACATTCAACCACTTAACACGAACAAACACAGAATTGGTAATACCACCAAAACTACTCAACCTAATCTCACAGTGTTGTTCTCACATAGATTGAAAAATAGTCAAGAGCTCTCAACACTCAAACATAATATTTTAGCCACACATATATAACACAAATACTAGAATACTCTCAATGTAATTTATGATTCAAAAGTAATTCTCAAAGAAAATTTTGATAGATTTTTGGTGAATAAAAGATGGGTGAGAAGAACCAAAAGAGATGGTATCTATAGAAGGAACCAAACACCAATGGCCACCCTCATTGAGGCCTTATTGACCATCTCATTGCGGGTCTCGTGTGTGATCCAGTGAGGCCCTTGTTAAGGACCTCCTTAAAGTGTCAAAAAATCCAATTTTTTGATTCAAAAATTCAATTAATTTTCATAAATACCTATGCGCAATCGAACTAAAAACTGTCACTCACCTAGTATGTATACTAAGAAATTAACCTTATAGTGTGTATAAAATATGCTTTCAATCATACTATACTTAACTATATGTATATACATTATTGATTCGCAATAATCAATCTTACATATTTAAAGACAAAAACACTAAATAAAATAAACAAACTTCATATTTTACAAACGAAAAACCAACACAGAAATACAAATTACAATATTATTTACACCTATAATTCTTCAAAATGGGACATGTAATTATTCAAAAGTTATACTTTAGTCCTTTATTTTTTAAAATATATACTTATGGTCCTCTGATTATTTAAATTTTTTAATAAATTATAAATAGTTTTTTTGAAGGATAAATTTGAAATTTTGAAAAATAAAATACAAAAAATAATTCTGTTTTAAAAATAAATATTAAAAATTCTTATTTTTAAAATATAAAAAAGTAAAACAAAAAACTTCAATTTGAAATGAAAAAAATTGCAAATATATTTTTTAAAATGCTTAAGTTTAAAAAATTAATTTTTTTAAAAAAAGAAAATGAAACAAATTAAAAATACAAAAAAATCAATATATTTTTTTTCAATTATTTTATACAAAATATAAAACGAATATTTTTATTTTTCTTTACTTTTTAATGTTTTTCAAAAATTTATTTTTTTTAATTTCACTTTTTTTAACTTTTTAGGTTTTATTTTTTATAATTATAAATTTACTATAGTAAAAAATTATTATTTAAATTTGATTAAATTTTTTAAAAAATTAGAAAAAAGGTGTATACCTTAAAACTTTAAAAAACTAAAAAACTAAAGATGTTTTTTTTTAAAATTACAAAGTTTGTAGTGGTTATTGCTCCTTTCCTTTTAATTAAACAATAACATAACACATACAATAAAAATAGGTATTGTAGTCCGGCATTAAAATGTTGATGTTGTCGGTGATATTATCACAACAATACCATTTTTTTTATATATTTTAATACCAAAACATGATATCTATATTTTTTGATTAAATTATTATGAAAATGTTGATAAAGTCGCTTAAATATCGTTGTAGTTAAAATGTCACTTAAATATTTTTTTTTGCTAAAATATCTTGGATATTGTGAATGTTGTCGTTAAAATATTGTTAAAATATCGAACAAAATATCACAAATATCATTTTTAATTTATTTTTCTTTTTTCTTCTTCTTTCTAAGTAATCATTTCAATACATATGAGTATTTTTTAAAATAAAAAATTAATGAATTTATTTTTATATTATCAAAATTTATATATTTATAATAATTACAATTAGATAGTATATTTAATTATTTCAAACCTTTTAACTACTCATTCTACAATATTTAGCAAAAAAAAATGCATATTTTATTATATAATATTTTAATTAATTAATCAACTTATTGATTAATATAAATATTTTAAGTATTTAAAAATACATATATTAAATAAAAAATTAGTTTAAAATATAATTAATTAATTATTTTGATATTTTATAAAGTTTTATAAAAACTTTCATATTTTTGATAAATGTTTCATAATTTTTATGATTTTTTTTTTAATTTTTATCAATAATAATAATATCTTCGATATTTGAATAAAAATTATATCTTAATATTTTCATGGATATTGATATTTCAAAACTTGATTGTAACAATTTAATAACAGCTTATAATATGATTCATTTTTATTGGAATAGTCGAGGTATGTGTATTATAGGGGGAAAATATAATTGTTATAGAAATGAAAAAATAATTTAAATTATGAAAATATATTTATATTTCAATAATTTAATTTAATTATATTAAAGAAATATAAGATGCAGAGTAAATTGCACTGAAAAGTATAACTCTTTAACAGTGTTAAAAAGTTAGTACCCAAATATATAAGCAAGGACTTACGTATTGGAGGGCCAAGGCCAAACATTCCTATTACGATGTACCAATGATAAAAATGGAAATAAAATTTAGATTTTAACCTTCAATTTTTTTTTAAAACAACTATGTTACTCAATCATTCATAATTTTTATTTAATTTTTAAAACCTTTAACTTTTTATATAATTATATCATTCACACCTTCATAATTCACATTCAAATCCTAAATCTTTTATATATCTAAATAAACTATATATCTTTAAACCACAGTACTCAAATTTAAAATAATATTTTCACTTCTATTATATGTGGACATCTCAAGACAAAAATTACTAAGCATATCCTTAATTTATTTTTTCCATAACCTTGTAAATTTTTATATAAGTTTTTACACTTTCTGTGTAAAGTCATACACACCGATTTATATTGTAATTAATCTTGCTTTTTTCATTTTAAATAAAAAATGAAAGATATTTTAATTAAATTCTGATATTAAAAATATAGCAAGAGTATTAGTTATCCAGATGAACATCACTAATAAAGTGATTCGTTTAGTGTTCTAACGATAAAACTCATCCTTTTTTTTATTTTAAATCATAGGTTCAAATCACACAAAAAAATATTATTTGTTAAAAAAAATCTCACTTATACATATTTATTTATATAATTGTGACCTATTTTGGACAAACACAGTCCATTTTTTATAAATCATTCTCAATTTATTAATTTTTCAATGAGTTTATTATGTTTTGAAAAATGATTAGATCAAGATAATGATGTAAAACAAACAATTAGTTTGATATGTATTTTTTAAATGAAATTTTTTACTTTTTTTTTATAAATAAAATACATATTTATAATAGAAATATTTTTTTAGACTAAACCGTGTTTTTATATGATTTAAATCTGTGACGTGAAATGGTACGAGGATGAATCTTATTGCTAGACTACGTGCTTAATCACAATAGTAACATGTTTATATGTGACACTTTGGGTACTTAGTACATGTATGCAAAATTGACCGGAACAACCTCATATAAACTTCACAAACTAATCTAACTCAAAAAATTTCGATTTTATTGATTTGATTTAGTTCTTAATTTTAAAAATTTGATTTACATTGTGTTAATTTGGTTCTCATTTATTTAAACCTTGTAAGAATCGAGTTAACTCAATTTATTTATTATATTATACAATTATTCTTTTAAAATGTCCTTCGGTTTTTCTTAACCCTTTTCATTTTTTTTTTCATAATTCTTATTATTTATCAAACAATGGCGCCTTTCAACCTTCCTACCTATGCTTGTCTCTTAGTTTTGCCTTTACTTGCCTCTCACTCAGTCACCTACAATAATGATGAATGAGCAAATAAACGACAAACAAACAGTTTCAATAGACAATAATTTTATACTACTTAATTATTTAGTCATTATAACTACATAACCTTATATATTTTTATAGTTAGAGTTTGCTTCGCATAAACAACATTATGGATGATTTGTATGTGAGAATTAAACAATTTTGTCAAGTAAATCATTATTATTTCTTATTACCTATTTCTTTACTTTTAAATCTTTTTTTACATGAGTTAAGCAAAATCTATTAGCAAAATTGAAAAAAATTCCTTAACACAATCCAAACCAAGGTTAAATTGATTTTTCAAGTTTATTGATTTAGTTTGGTTTTCATTTTTCAAAGAATCGAACATATTGGATTAATTTTAGTTTTGATCTAAACCCTAACCAAACCATGCATACCTCCATATACCAACAATTATGTCACTACAAGAAATTAACCCTTTAGCAACATTCAAATAACAACATAGTGTTTTGTTGTTGTTACAAATATAACATAACAACTTGTTTTGGTGTGTATGTTGTGAAAGACTCCAAAGACAATGTTACTTAAATAAACATTCCTTACCCATTTATAACACAACATGTGCTGGTATTGTATTACTAATTCATAAAAAAGCTTCACTCCCAGCCGAAACCAAAAAAGCAAAAGATGGTATTCTAATTTTAAGTCCAAAGATACGGGAAGGACTCCTGCTTTTATTTCCCACTGTGACCTCTTTTTTTCTTCCATTTTTTGGTTGAAAAAAAATCTCACCTTAATTTAAGTTTCTCAATTTCCCACTCACACATTTTTCCCCTAAAAGATTTAGCGCAAGAGTAAGAACTTTGGGGATTTTTGAGCCCTAGCCCTCTTCTCAAAATTCTCTCTCCATTAATGTTGCCATTTTTTTTTTTTTTGCCTTTTTCCAACCCCAAACCACCAAACCCATCTGGAGTCGATGCTAGTCTGCTATTCTGTTAAGAGTCGATAAACCCTTAAATCCTCACCCTTCACTACGTGTCATGAATCCATAATCTTTCTTTGTGGTAGATTTAATCAAGTACTCAAACAACTTGAGAATTATATTTTAAAATGAGCTGGTATTTTTTGATAAGAGTATATACTTTGATTTGCTTAGTTTATACAAGCTGAAATGGAGATAAACTGGATGTTTTCTTGAAAACCAAAGACGAAAATGTCAATGGTCTCCTCTATTATTAATGAATTTTGGGATTGTGTGTGGCTAAAAAGCTTTCAATCGTGCACAAACTTTTTAGTTTGATTATGGGTATTGTTGGAAAAATGGATATATTTTTCTTAATTAGATAAAATAATGTTATTAAAAATATAATATTAAAAAAAATTAAAGTAGATATTAAAATAGAACTATAAAAATATCAAAAAATTAATGAGATTCGATATAAATGTTACATATATCATTAGACGTCGTTAACAACTTCTACTATCTACAAATTGAATGAACTTCAAAATTACAACTAATTTGAATAAAATTAAGCTAATCAATTACCCTTACAAAGAGAAGAAAATATATAAATTTTGGGATACATTCAAAGTAGAGGATAGGGCTTTATTTATAGCCAAAAATACAACACCCACCATGATTCCTAATCTATATGAGACTTTTTCAAATTGCTCACTAAAGAGCTATACAACAAATCTCCACCTTAGCGACTTAGTGATTATCAAATAATTTCTTCAATCTCTAGATCAACGACGCCAATGCAAACTCAAATTTGTAATATGTTAATCAAGTCCAAACAATGTTTGAACTTGATTGTTGTCACCACTTTGATCATCATATTTGCAGGATTCTCTATAATATTAATCTTCTGAATTAGTACTCTATCTTCTTCAATAATCTCTCACACGAAATTGTAACGAACATTAATGTGCTTTGTACGTACATGGTAGACTTTGTTCTTTACAAAACACCTTAATATACTCTTGACCAACTTCCAAGTCTTTAAGCAATCCTCATAACCAAATAACTTCCTTCACAACCTCTATAACTGCCATATACTCTACCTTTGTAGTAGACAAATCAACTGTGGACTACAAGGTATACTTCTAACTGACTGGTGCTATAACAAGAGTAAAAGCATAACCAATAGTTTACCGATGCTTATCTAAATCTCTAGCATAGTTAGAATCACAATATCCGATCAACAATATTATCCTACTGAAATATTGCTTACATCTCCAATCACATGTGAAATGTTAGGTCTTGTACACACCATTGCATACATCAAGCTACCAACCGCATTAACATATGGTATCTTTGCCATGTATTCTCGTTCTGCATCATTCTTAGGAGATAATTGAGCACTAAGCTTGAAATGAGAAATAAGTGGAGTAGTTACAGGTTTTGTTTGTTCATTCACACCAAAACATTGTAGTACCTTCTTCAAATATTGATTCTGGGTCAAACTAAGCTTCCTCTTCTTCCTATCTCTGCTTATCTCCATGTCGAGAATCTTCTTGGCTTCTCCCAGATCTTTCATCTCGAACTCCTGACTTAGTTGAGCTTTCAAATTCTCAATTTCTACTTGTATTTACGATGCAATCAATATATCATTGACGTACAAAGAAGATAGATGAAAGACTCATCTTGTAGTTTGCAAAAATACACACAATGATAATGTGTACTTCTAGTATACTTCTACTACAACATAAACTGATCAAATTGTTTGTATCACTGCCTCATAGATTGCTTGAATCCATATAACGATTTGTTCAGCTTATAAACCCAATTCTCTTTACCAACAACATTAAACCTTTATGGCTGAGATATATAGATATCCTCTTCCAAGTTACCGTGTAGAAATGTAGTTTTCACATCAAGTTGAACTAGTTCTAAATCCAAATGTGCTACCAAGGCCAACAAAATTCTATTGTAGGAATCTTTTACAATTGAAGAAAATACCTCATTATAATCTATTCTCTACTTCTGAGCATAGCCCTTAGCCACCAACCTTTCCTTGTTATGAGCACCATCTTTGTTAAAAAAATCCTTTTTTCTTTGCATACATCCATTTGTAGTCAATTGCCTTCTTGCCCTTAGGTAGTTGTGTCAACTTCCATGTCTTATTCTTCTGAAGGGAAAAAAAGTTCTTCATCCATGACTTCCTTCCATCTTTCAAATTTAGGGCTTCTAATTTCTTCTTTATATATGGAAGGAACATCATTATGCATAACTGAAAGTGCACAGGCCACCGTATTCTTAAAATGAGTAGATAAATCTTCCATATCTTTGTATCAAGTACGCACCTTGACATTTTGTCATCGTGGCCTATCAAATGTAGTTTCTTTTTATTGGTATAAAAGTTCTAGGGTTAAAACCTCTTCTTTATCTGATTCATCTTCTGCCAATGGAGGATCATCTTCTATTTTATCTCTACCAACTGGATTAACAATTATGCTTTCAAACTTCACTTGGTTCAGAGTTTGCTCTACCTGCTTCAGAGTTTTCTCCACCTATTGCAAGGTGCCATCAATCTTCTCAATTACCTTTCTCAACAAGGCAAATTCATCAAAGATAACATCTCTACTGAAGATTATCTTTTTCACTTGAAGGCACCATAGTCGATATCCCTTAGAACCAGAAGGGATCCCCAAAAAAATAGCTTTCTTGGCTCTTGGATCCAACTTTGATTCTGTTACATGGTAGTATGCAATAGATCTCTTTTTTCATAGCTTTTATCCACTCAAATCTTTACGATGCTTCTTCAAACGTCTCAAGTTCTATTGCTTCTTCAACTATGGTTGCATTGGCATATTTGGGATTTGGCCTTCGTGTTCTTGTTGACCTATGGAGTTGAGATTATGGAATTGATTCTTCCATTTCACTAGGCCCACCTTCTTCATTTAGTTGTTGATATATGCAAGTTTGCAATAGATTCTGAGTTACTCTTTGTTTGGCACCATCATCGTTTGGATCTCTAGATTCATCTTAACTTGGTTGGAATTGAATAGTATTCTCCTCTATCTTTTCTTGCAACTTGTCTCCAAATTCTCTCAAGTCTGGCAATGCCTCCTTCTCTGATAACCACCAAGAAGATGATTTATTGAACACCACATCTCGTGAAGTGTAGCATATTTCACTTGTTGGATCACAACATTTTCACCCTTTTCTCTGGCTTTCATATCCCACAAAGATACATGTAATAGATTTCTTGTCAAATTTTCTCTGTAAATGATCAAGAACAAATACATAACATACATAGCCAAATACTCGAAAGTAGCTAACTGTAGGTTTCATGTTTCACAGTTTCTCAAAGGGTGAAACAAATTATAACCTTGGTTGAGGAATTTTGTTGATCACATAGGCTATAGTCCTCATCGTTTTAGCCCAAAACCTCCTAGGTACATTCTTTTCCTGTAGCATACTTTGACAAATTTCTACAAGATGCCGGTTCTTTCTCTCTACTACACCATTTTGCTGTGGCGTGTTGGCACAAGTGTACTAATGACGTATTCGACATTCCCTTAGGTATTGAGAGAACTCGCTTGAGCAATATTCTCTGTCGTCTGTATGCAAGCAACAGATTTTTTTTCCAACTTCTCCTTCAGTTGACTCTCTACACTCTTTAAAATTTGAGAATACGTTAGATTTTTCTTTCATAAAGAAAATCCACACATATCTTGAGAAGTCGTCAATGAATGTCACCATGTATTGCATACCACCAATCGATGGTTGCTTAACATAACTGAATACATCAGAGTGAACTAACTCTAATGGTTCTTTTGCTTTAAACTTTGATTCTCCATATGGAAATTGGTGAGCTTTACCATACTAGCATCCTACATAGACCATGTCTATTTACACGTCTAGTTGAGGAATACCTTTAAGCATCGACTTCTTCACCATCACATTTAGCCTAGAATAGCTAACGTGATCTAACCGCATATGCCATAGATCAGTTGTCTCATTTCTTCTTGTTCTGTCTACATATGCAGATTCTGCTGACATCATATAGACTGATTCCAATCGTTGCCTTTCCATTGTCGGTGTTTTTGAGATTTTGAGAACACGATACACCTTCACATCTCGAGGACCGAATAAGACATAGTGGCCTGATGATGTAAATTGAGCCACATATAGCAAGTTTTTCTTCATTCCTAGGACATGATAAACATCTTGAAGTGGTACCTGGTTAGTATTACATCGAGGCGTAACTATCGTCTTACCGATGTGGGCTATCGGGAACCTTGAGTTGTTAGCTGTCACCACTACACAACCTTCCTTGTACTTAAACATGCTTTTCCAACTTTTGTTTATCACCTGTCATATGATTTAAGTAGCCCAAATCTACAATCCAATCATTCTTGTAGTCATTCTGTTTTGATGTTGTCATCGTAAGAGCTAATTCTTCTTCCTTTGTAGCGAATAATGCTTCGGCATCCCAACCATCTTCGCTATGCTCTTTAGAACTGGAAGTAGCTATATTACTTTCAATAGGCTTTTTCCCACTCCAACAATCTTTTGCCATGTGACCCATCTTTTTGCAGTTGTAACATTCACCATCAAATTTTCTACTATTACTATGGTTCTTCCAAGCTCCCCCTGGACGTAAGCCTCCCTTTCCTTGAAGAATTTTTCCTTTGTTGCCATTATTTTTATATCCATTTCCATTGTACCACTTGAAAGTGCCTCTTGACCGGCCAATAAATTCGTAAACTTAATAAGAGATGGTTGTGTCGGCCATCCTTGTATAGCGGTAGTAAACCCTCGATATTTAGGTCTCAAACCATGGATAATTATTCTCTTTAACCTAGTTTTCCTAATAGGAGTTTTCAAATCTAACTCTAAAATTTGGTGGCATAACGACTTTACTTTGTTAAAGTATTGGAAATCATCATGTCACGTTGTGCCATCAATAGCAACTCGTTCTCAAGAAGTTGCAGTCTTGTATCATTCTTTTTTCAAAAGTGTGTAACAAGAGTGTCATATGCTTCCTTCAGTGTTTTTGCATCCCGAATGTGCTCCAATATTTCTTCTTCAACTGTGGTCTTTAAAGAAAACATCGTTTTGCTTGCTTTAATTTTCCACTTTCGTAAGATGTCGTTTGCATCTTCTGTTGTTAGTTGTGTAACTTCATCACCACCAAATTCTCCCACAAGTCTTGACCTTGTAGGTAAGACTCCATACATGTTGCCCATGTGTTATACTTTTTGTTGTTGAGCTTCTTGATTCCTCTAACTACTTGAAGATCACCCATCGTGTCGGCAAGACTTCGACTATGCTGAACAAGCTTGAATAATAAACTTGCAGAGTACCAAACTCCTTACGAGTCAAGATAGCTCCACTAAGAACGATCCCTAACCGTCCACTCTAATACCAATTGTTGAGTAAAATTTAGAATATACAACTCTAAATTTACTAATATTGGATCCAAACAATTAAACAAACTACTTGTATTATACCCACAATAAAAGACACTATAACACCTTTCAAAGACAACTCACAAATTGAAGAGAAATACAAACACTTAAAGAGAAAACTCTCAACTCACACTCAAACTAAGAATACAAAGACTTAATTGTTTTTGATGGAATAATTAAACCAAATGTAATGTATGCTATTTATAGTTCTCACTATACAATCTACACTACACAAATATAAAACTAAGAAATAATTCTAGCCACACAAATATTATCTACACAATTCTCTTTTCTACAACCTTCAACCACCCTATTTATTCATCCTTCAACCACCTTATTTATTCATCCTTCAAATACTTCATTTATTTCTCTACATCCTTCAATCACTCCATTTATTTTTCTACCATTTTATTTATTATATTGGTGTTGATTTTCAAAAGAAAATTCATGGAGGGAGATTTTCAATAAGATATAAGTACGTACAAGTCTTTGATGAATTGATTACCTAAGTTGTTGTTATTGAGTGGTAATGATAAAAATTATGACTAAATAATCTATCACTTTTTATTATTCTCTGTTCTCTTTGGATGCGTTCGTTTTCTGACAGTATTGAGTCATCAACTTTTAGTTCACAAATTGTTTTGCTGCATACTAATGTTGTGTTTGGTTGGGCTAAAAAAAGAGTCAGGAATGGAATCGATTCCTAAATAAGAAGGAATCACAATTCTTTCTCCCCCTTTAGGAATCATGATTTCATTCTCATCTCAATTGTTTTCCAATTTTATCCCTACCCTAAATATAACCCTAAACTCAAATCCCAAAACCCTAAACCCAAATCTCAAAACCTTAAATCCCTAAATCCTAAACCTTAAATCCCCAAACCATAAACCCTAAACCCTAAATCCTAAAACTCAAAACTCAAAACCCTAAACCCTAAAACCTAAATCCTGAAACCCTAAACCCCAAATCCTAGAACATTAAACCCTAAATCCTAAACCTTAAAACCTAAATCCCAAAACCCTAAACCCCAAATCCTAAAACCCTAAACCCCAAATCCCAAATCCCTAAACTTTAAACCCTAAACCCTAAATCTCAAATCCTAAAATCCTAAATCCTAAATCCAAAATCTCAAATCCTAAAACCTTAAATCCTATTTAGAAAATAATAATTTTAACCCTAAACCTTAACCCACAAATATAGCCCTAAATCCTAAACCTTAAATCCCAAATCCCTAAACCCTAAATCCCTAAATCTCAAATCCCAAACCTCAAAACCCTAAATCCTATTTAGAAAAATAATAATTTTAATAATATATTTTCTTTTTAAGTAATAATTAATTAGATAAATAATAATTTCAATAATATATTTTGTGTGACGAAAATATAATAATTAAATGATATTATTTAAACTTTAGTGAATATAGGGATATTAAGGTAATTTATAGTTTTTTCTTTCAATTCCAGTGGCAAACCAATCACTGTAATATTGATTCATTCTTTAATTCTAATGGTCAAACCAAACAACATTATTTCCATTCCGATTCCGATTTTATTGTGTGAACCAAACTCCACCTAATATTATTTTGTACAAATAAGTACTCAGGAATCTCATTTTATGTAGAGCCATTTATTATCTCTTAAAGTTGTAAAATTTAAAGAACTGATCATCGGAATTGCTACCATGAATCCTCAAGTTTTGGTGTTAGTGTTGATCATGACTATGGTAAACTTCTTAATGGTAGAATGGCATGTTAACCCGTATACAAGTACACTTTTCAATTTTGAATCTGTGTGCTAATTTGTTGATAAAAAACAAGCATTATGCACGTACATTCTTTTGACAACATAAGTTTACAATGTATGTTGTAAAAATGTAGTTTACTTGATTGTTGGAATCAAAGAATAAATCATTATTGTAATGTTTGGTTTACAATTAGAATAGAATACAAAATATATTATTATAATTATTATATTTTTTAAAATTATTATTAAAATAAAATATATTATTAAAATTATTATTTTTAAATAATTATTACTTAAAAATACTATTTAATATTACTTATTTTCTAAATTATTATTAAAATTATTATTAAAATAAAATATACATTGAAATTATTAATTTTCTAGATAATTATTACTTAAAAATATTATTTAATATTTTTTTATTTTTCTAAATTATTATTAAAACTATTATTAAAATTAAATGTGTTATTAAAAGTATAAATTCTTTATATAAATAATTCTTAATAATATTTTTTATTTTTCCAATAAAATAAAATATATTATTAGAAATTATTATTTTTCTTAATAATTATTACTTAAAAATATTATTTATTTTCTAAATTATTATTAAAATAATATTCAATTATTAATTTTTTTCTTCATATAATTTACATGTCTCCAAAATTAAGAATAAAATTGAAATAAAAAAAGAGTACGTGAATGGAATAAGGATAACCAAAGGGATAATGAAATTGTTATTCCTTGTTTTTTAGGAATGTATTTCATTCTATTCTTAATTTAGAACACAACTAAACATAAAAATGTATGGAATTAATTGCATTCTCATTTTCATTCCCATTTTTACCAACCAATCATGGTTGTAGTGTATGTCAATTCAATATTTAAATATAACTAAAATAACTTATTTTTTCAAATCTTCAAGAATTTTTAATTATTTATTCTTTAAAATAATATACATTTTAACAAATCATTAGTAATAAATGGAGTGGATATTGAAGTGTAGAGATGTAAAATGGGATATATAATCCTATTGCATGTTTTATTAAGTTTTTTTAATTGGTTAATAGTGTAATATTGTCTTATTTTATTTAAATAAAAATTTTATTATATTTCATCTCATTTATATTATTGTTTTAATGAGCCTAATTTTAAATATATATTATATTTTTTTATTAAACTTGAATTATGAACTATTATTTATTATATTTTCTATTATTTTTACGTTTTTAATTATCTCTTCATTAGAAATGAATGACATATTTTAATTAATACAATTTAATTACAATATCATATCATTAAAAATAAATCTTAAAAATTAATAAGTTATTTGAAAAATCTTAATTTACACCCTATCTTATTTTATACTTCTACTGAATTTGGACAAGTAGCTTTGGTTGTTGGAAATTCGGGAGGAAATATGTTTTACTACTTTCCCATGTTCTAAATAAGACAATTAGACAAGGACTTCGAGCACTTTCATCCTCCTATTTTGGTTGACGTACAACTTTTAGGCAACAATTTGTATCAAAAATCAAGTCTATCAAACATCAATACATCATCATCAATAAATAATAAATCTTGAAAGGTATTGGTACATATTTAGTTAAAGACAAATACATAAATGCCAGACGTAAATGATAAATCTTTCAACTTCAACAAGTCTTTTCGATTAAAGATGGTCGGTTCAAATCTTTTTATCCATATTGGATCTCAAATTGGCAAAAATGATACTTTGTTAGGCTAATGAAATTAAAAATAAAAAAATAAAAAAAACTACAGTAAAAACTAATATTAAATAAGTTTAATAGAACACGTTTAATATTAAATTAATTTAAATAATTATAATTCAATTTAAACTACATCTAATTAAATATTATTTAAAATAAAATAATGTATTGTATTTTTTAATAGTAAAAATATATAAACCAAATATAAATAATGCTATTTTTGGATTATAAGTTTTAAAGATATTAATTTTATTATTTTTTCAAAATTTTATGTAAAAATAAAAATTTTAAATTTCATAAATTTATGATATATCTCAAATAAAATGACAAAATTTGATTGAATAATATAATTGGATTCACATTATATAAAATAAAATTATACTAATTTGGTTATATTTATGACATATACTAGTGTTAAAAATATCACCAAATGCCTTTGTATTTCTAAGCTTTACATGTTTTATATATATATATATATATATATATATATATATATATATATATAAGCATTTTACATGATTTCTAGTCATTTATTTGGTTATAAAATAGAGTAACTTATAATCACAATGTTTTTTTTTATTTTCATATCATATTTATAGTTAATTTTATAAATTATTAAAAATATCGTTTTGTTTTTAATATATTCGTTTCATATCAATTAAAATTTGTTAAGGTTATTTTCAATAATTTTTTAAAATCAATAATAAATATTATGTAAAAATAACAAAAGGAGTTTGATCACAAAGAAATATATATATTATCAATTTTTACTTAAATTATTTAATCTAAATAATTGAAAAATAAATATATAACATTTCATTAAGATGTAAAAACCTAAACATTCAATGCTAAGTCCTATCAAAATCTTCTAATAATGTTGAAAAAATAAGAAAAGTTTTTAGAGTAGAAAAATAATATTTATCACTCAGAATAAATGATAATGAGCTCAAAATATTTCTCACAAGGGTAGTCTCCACTATTTGATTTCTAAACATCGATTTTGGGTTTAATATAATTTCTACACATTATCAAGAAATATTAGTCATGATAAAAACTAACTAAATTACCATATACTCTATGATATGTTTTCAAAAATTAATCTAACAGTGGAAAAGACTTAACTATTTACTTAAATTTGATTTAAACAATGATTTTTTGTGTGAAAGTTTTTAAAACTAATCCTAACATTATAAAAATTACTAAATCACATCAAGAAAATAAAATCAAACACAATAAAAATGAAAATGTAAACATACAAATTTTTTAAAATTGTTAATTTTTTAAAAATTAAGCATGGTAACTTTTACCATCCCCAACCTAAAACTTACATTGTCCTCAATGTAACAATTGTATATTAAAGATAAAGAAAAAAGAGAATAAAAATTACCTATTTATTGAGAATGTGCAAATAGTGATAGAGAAATGGAGGTGCATTCATCATGTTTATCATTAAAGTTCATATAGACAGATCGATGTAAACTTTTAACATCTCAACAAATATTTTTAGTTTTCAAAATTCTAAAATTATTCACATGCAATTAAACTAAAATTAACAACATAAATTAAATAAATAAAACTAATAAAAGAAAATTACCTAAAATAATGCATTGCCTCTTATCCAACGCTTAGTTTAATGTCTTAGCAAGACATAACTTGAGAGATTTCATTTTAGGTAAACTCAATGTCTCCACATCATTAAGTCAATCAAACCTACATGTAGGACAAGTTTTTCTACCTATACTTTTTTCGTCATATATTATGGATTTTCAAAATTTTATTTACTTAAAACTAGGTACATGATTGTGGGTTTTAAATTTTGGAAATACTGCTCACGCAACACTAACCCTTTTTTGTTTTAATTTTTTTTTTCAAATTTTTGTTACTGTTCTTGGAACAGTAATAGTAAAAAAAAATTTAAATAATTTTTTGAACTCAAAATAAATAAATAAACTCTTAATTATTTACAACAAAAAAAAATTTCAAAATTTTGATAAATAATTTAAAACTGTTATTTCTTCCCCAACAACAATGCTAAAAACTTGATGAGAAAAAACTGGCATCGGGTTAGCAATACCGATCTTCCGGATACTTTGGTTTTATATTTGTAAAACTCTCGCAAGTGTATGAATCATTTTATAGAAAATAACAAGTATACTCCAAATGTCGATCTAAGGAAAGAATATATGTAGTTTTCAATTTATTATTCAAACTTTTAAAAAAGAAATTAAATTATAAACATCCTATCACAATATTTTGATTTTTGTTTCCTAATATAATGACATAAAAAAAGAAACATAGATATGAATTCAATAAATAATAATGCAAATTTTTATCATATATAACAGTGGAGTATTTATAGATAAAATAATTAAGTTAGTTATGTTTGTTCATATTATTTAGGTTATTAAAGATATAAACTGATATTTGTTAATTTTCTCGTTTTGGAATGAAAGTGTTTTTAGGTGCCCAAATCCTTTTGTTTAATATTAATTAACTAATATCCTTAGGCGGGAGTTTATTAATTAATTAAGTATTAAATTTTAGGTTTATTTATAAGAAAATAAGAAATAATTTAATCACAACTTTAAGAGGAGTGAGTTAATTAAACTTTATTCAAGGTGTCTAAATTAAACCTAAGAATTTAATTATTCGAGTACTAACTTTTAAGTTTTAAAACAATTATTGAAAATATATCGTTAATACATTTTTGAATAATAGTTCTTAAAAAAAATTTGAAATAGAGTTTCACTTTAACTTTCGGGCAATTATACTAACAAATAAAAAAGCACTACTTTAAATCAGACCAGATAATTAAACCTTATAATCTAATTTTTATATTTAAGTTTGTAATGAAAAATAATATATTTCTCTCTAACATACTTAAGATAAAACTTGAATAAAAACAAAATCGATTTATTTTGTAAAAATGTTTTACCTATTTAATATTTCGCAAGCATAAAAATATTATTATTATATCATGTTTACAAATGGCTAGTTATGTTGAATTCAATCACAGACAAATTAAACATAACATATAAGAATAAAACATAAAAAATAATTGTAAATAATTCATTTTAAAATTATACCTCACAAGAACCCTTATAGAACTTTGATGCTAATTATGTTGCTGGAAAACCTCCAAACGGATTTGCATTTTTGTTTATTGAATAAAAAATTAAAAATTTATAAAAGCATAACTAGTTCTTCTCAAAAAAAGAAGAATTTTAAAACTAAAAACTAAAGAGAGAAAGGAGATTTTGAGGGATGATTTTTACAATGAAGGAGATGAACCTTTTATAGGTGAGAAAAAGGCTAAAAAAGGGGAAATATATATATATAAAAATTATCTTGGACTCGTTTCGGACAGGTTGGCACGCGTGTGGGGCGAGATTTATGATGAGTAAAATCGGCATCGTCAATCTTGCCAATACTTTGGTTTTATATTTATAAAACTCTTGCAAGTGTATGAATCATTTCATAAAAAATTACAAGTATACTCCAAGGTAGATCTAAGGAAGAAATGTATGTGGTTTTTAATTTATTATTCAGTCTTTTAAAAATGAAATTAAATCCTAAACATCGTGTCACGATATTTAGGTTTTGTGTATTTCCTAATCTAATAACATAAGAATAAACATAGATATGAATTCAATAAACATTTATGAAAATTTTATAATTTATAATAGTGTAATATTTATGGATATAATAACTAAGTTAATTATACTTACTCATATTATTTAGGTTATTAAAGATATAAATTGATATTTATTGATTCTCCTTTTTTTATAAGAATACCACCTTTGGTGGGTTAGATATTCTTTGTTAATTAAACAAATTAATTAACACCTATAGGTGGGATCAATAACTAACTTAATTAATTAAATTAATTTTTTTTCTAAGAGAGTAAAAATGAACTATTTAAATACTACCTTTGGTGGGGTTAGACAGTTTAAACTTTATATAATGTGTCCAAATTAAACCTAATAATCTAATTATCTGAGTAGTAACTTTCAAGTTTTAAAACCATTACTGAAAACATATTGTCAATACATTTTCAGATAATAATTCTTATAAAAACTTTTGAATAAAGCTTCATTCTAATTACCGTGAGATTGTACCAACAAATAAAAGAACACTACTCTAAATCAGATCGGATAACTAAACCTTAACATCTAATTTTCAGATATAAGTTTATAATGAAAAATAATATATTTTTCTCTAACATTCTTAATATAATATCTTGAATAAAAACAAAATCAATTCATTTTATAGAGATTTTTACCTATTTAATATTTCGCAAGCATAACAACGTTATTATTATATCATATTTACAAACAACCAATAATGTTAAATTTAATCATAGAAAAAATTAAATATAACATATAAGAATAAAATATTAAAAAATAATCGTAAGAAAATAGAATCCTTACAGTAATTTGATGCTAATTTTGTTGCTAGAAAACCTCCAAACAGATTTACATTTTCATTTATTGAATCAATAAGCTAGAAATTTACAAAAACATAACTAATTCTTCTCAAAAAGAGAAGAACTATAAAAGTAAAAAAAAACTAGGAAACTAAGAAAACTATAGCTAAGAAAATGTATTTGAGGTGTGTTTTTGGTGTTTTTTTTGTCTTTTGTAATGGAAGAGATGATGGTATTTATATGTGAATGGAAGGGTAAAAAGTAAAAAGAAAATGATAAAAAATGAGAAAAATGCATAATAGGTTGACGCTGACGTCATTGTTGATGCAGAATAGACACACATTGACGTAAGCGCTGACGTAGGCAGTGGCGCGCACGAATTCAACATGTGGGGCGTAGATGGGCGTAGCGGCGTGCGTAGGTTTGGGTAGATGCACACGCAAATTTGGCATTGTTTGGGAGATGTGCCCAAATGGGCGCATGCTCAGCGTGGTGTGGCATGCTATGTGCGTTTCTTGGTGCGACTGGGTGGTTGCCTGCACAATTTTAGCCTTTTTTACTCATTTTGTCCAATTTTTCCATCTTTCTGACTTTTCTTCATTTATTTTCTGAATATATTTGTGATATATTGCCTCTAGTATTTTGCTTCGAGTTTTTAAGTTATTTTTTAAGCGAAAATACCTGAAAAACAATAAAAATACTTGTGATTCAAAAAAGACAAATTTATATAAAAATATGGTAAAATTATACAAATATAAATCTTTTTAATCAATTAAAGTACATAAAATCATGGTAATTTTAGTGCTTTTTAAGCACTCATCAATTTATGGTGGGTCATGCGCGCAACGCATGCAGGTGGTGCAGACTAGGAGAGATTTGAGGTGTGACATACGCAGGGCTAGGGTGGAATGGCATTCATAAGGCTTTGAGGATTGGGGCATGGCATGCATGCGGCATGCGCATGTGCGTTGGGGAATCGACAGATAAGCGTGGCTCGAAGCATTTTTGACCTTTTTGACCCATTTGTCCAATTTTTTCATTTTTTCTCAACATATTTGTGAAGTATTGCCTCCAGTATTTTTCTTCGAGTCTTTAAGTTATTTTTTAAGGGAAAATACCTGAAAAATAATAAAAATTCCCGTGATTCAAAAAAGACAAATTTATATAAAAATATGATAAAATCATACAAATATAAATCTATTTAACCAATTAAAGTACATAAAATCGTGGTAATTTTAGTGCTTTTAAGCACTCATCAATTTATGGCGGGACATATGCATGGCGGGACATGCACGTGGTGTGTTCGGGTGGTGCGGACTAGGAGAGATTTGAGGTATAACATGTGCACGGCCCATGCAGAGCTTGGAATGGGGTGCATGATGCTCAGAGGATTGGGGCGTGGCATTCGCACGAGTGCGTTGGGGAATCGGTAGATGAGCGTGGCTCAGAGCATTTTTGACCCATTTTGTCCAATATTTCCATTTATTTTGACTTTTACTCATTTTTTCTCAACATATTTGTGATGTATTGCCTCCAGTATTTTTCTTCTAGTCTTTAAATTATTTTTGAACAAAAATATCTTAAAAATAATAAAAATACTTGTGATTCTGAAAAGACAAATTTATATAAAAATATGATAAAATCATACAAATATAAATCCATTTAACTAATTAAAGTTTATTAAATCATGGTAATTTTAGTGCTTTTTAAGCACTTATTAGTAAACAATGGAAAAAAGGAGCATGTGGTAGATAAGAAGAAGGAACAGGTGATTGAGATGATGCAAGATAAGACATAGGTAGCACAGAAAGAATAGGTAACCATGTTGTAGTGAAAGACACAGGTGGATCAGAAGCATGCGTAGACAAGAAAAGAAACTAAGACTCATTAAAAGCAATATGAAGACTAATATATGTACGTTTGGTAAGAGGATCAAGAAAACACAAGATATTGACCTATCTTTCATTTTTGTGTTTGTTGTAAGCTCTTACATAAGGAAAACACTGAGCACCGAAAATTCAAAAGGATTTGTGACCAAGAACTTTAAATAAGAGCCTCATAAGGAAATTTTCCATTCAAAACACGAGATGGCAGCCTATTAAGTAGAAAAAATGAAGTGGAAAATGCATAAGACCTATTGTTCTTAGGCACACCAAAATGTGAAAGTGAGAGCCAATAATTTCTCAACAATACACCTATCACGAGTTTCAACAATTCCATTTTATTTAGACATATAAGGGTAGATGGATCGATGAATGATGCCTATCCTTTTAAGATCTTTAATAAGGGGAATGAAATCACCTCCAACATTGATTTGTATAGCTAACACTTTTGTTTGAAATTGTCATTCAACAAAAATATGTGTTTTTTCATCCTTTGATTTTAGTACATATAGCCAAATAAAATGTGAGGAATCATCTACAATAGAAAGAAAATATCAATGGACATAACAAGAAACATTAGGAGAAGTCCATATATCCAATTATAATAAAGCAAATGGTTGAGTACTAGGAGTATGAACATGAGTAAAAGGATGTTTATAAGACTTTCCAACTTGACAATATGTACAAAAACCACATTCTTTATTACTAATAGACAATTGACAATTTGTGACTATACTTTTTTACAATTTCATATGTTGGATGATCGATCATGAAAAATTGTGACTATACTTTTTACAATTTCATATGTTGGATGACCAAATCGATCATGAAAAACACTAAGAGGGATAGAAGAAACAGAAACATGAATAGATAGCCATTATATGGTGAAGAATTGATAGAGAATGGCATCATTAAGCCATATATATAGAGTCTATCCTCACTTTTGCCTTGAAGAAGGGCTTTCTTCGTAGCTTGATCTTTGATAAAGAAAAAAATGGAATGAAATTAAAGAAACACATCATTATCAACACATATACACTAAACAAAAAGAAATTTTGTAGTGGCAGAAAGGTATGTAAAGAAAATTAGACAAGTATAGAGCAAATTTGTTATTTGTAATTAAAGTACTAGAGTCGATGCTCAAGATATGAAGCTTATTACCATTTCCAAGAACAACACCCTCAATGCCATTGTAAGGAGTGGAATTCATCATATGGAAGCCTTAGATGTTAAATGATGTGAAGCACTATAATCTAGAAGCCAAATATAGTTTGACGGAGGGCTATTATCACTTGAAGCAAAATGCATTATAGGAGATTTGGAAGGAAACTGTGAAGGTACTTACCACTGGGTTTATCATATAACACAAAGTAACTAAAGGCATTGTGACCTTGCTTGTTATAAATTTGTCACACAGTTTCTCGTACCTATTATTTCCTAAAGTACAATTAGTGCCAGACTGCCCAGTATCATATTCACTTTTTCCAGATGATTGCTTGACAAGTTTGATCCACTAAAATTCTCAATAATAAATTGTGGAAGATTCCACGATAGAGGTTTGGAACTAGAACCTTGAGAAGAGTTAGGAGCCACATTAGACTAACTATGTAGCATGTATTCATAGCCTTCCAAATAGCTCTCAAATGTACTAAGGCCAAGAAGAGATTCACACATGTTCATTGATGTAATAAAGGAAGTATACTTGGATCCTAAACCTTCAATTACATATAGTATTATATCATGAGTGTTCACTGGTTGTCCAAAAGTAGCTAAATGATCTGCAATACTCTTTATAGAATTCACATATGCTGATGCAATTAGAACATCTTTCTTAAGAGTCTAAAGTTGAGATTGTAGATCAGGATTTAAGCCTAAGAATGAATTTGATAACTTCGTCCATTGTTCTTGAGCTGTGATGAATCCAGCAATTCTTGAAGAAATTGCTTCAAAGATGGAACTATAAAACCAACCTTTAATGAGATCATTTCACCTATTCCAATTGCAAAAATTTGGATTAATATTTGTAAGGAATCAAGAAAAAGAGGAGGAATACTAATGCATTCATTAATCAATCCTTCAAGTCCATAAGTTGTCAAATAGCTAAGTATATGTTCCTTCCACAACAGATAATTGTGATAATTCAATTTCATCAAAATAGAAATAGATCCAAGAGGTGTTAATGACAAGTTCTGAGTAAGAACATTAGGTATTGCTAAGGATCCATCACTATGAGCCTGAGTGAAATCAAACTAGGAGAATGAGCAGCTACATGAGGTGTAGAAAGAACCTCACTATATATAGGCAATTTGGAAGCTATGCCTTTAATTAGCAATAATTGCTCGAGAAAAGAAGGTCATAAATTTTGTAGAGTCAAGAAGCTTTGTTACCAAAATGAGAGTAAAAAAAAATCTAATATTTCATGCGAAATTAGTTACAAGATTAGGCTATTTATAGAATTAAGAACAAGCTCACTACACTCAAGTGTAGCTAATCAAACTCTCCTAACCAACTATTAAACACAAAATAACTAACTCTATAATAACAAAGGACCTAAAGAGAATAGCGTCTTCCCTTATGTATCTTCCTCTCACGTCGGTCGCCGCTTGACATGATTTAGAAGAGTAGATTAGAAAATTGAGAAAAGACATAAAATTCTTTTTTTAATGTTCAAGAAAGTACAAACTCTCGAGCA
Source organism: Hippophae gyantsensis (assembly GCA_030763125.1). NCBI lineage: Eukaryota > Viridiplantae > Streptophyta > Magnoliopsida > Rosales > Elaeagnaceae > Hippophae > Hippophae gyantsensis. Next base: position 22,954,682 of record CM061035.1, on the reverse strand, counting down.
AATCAAAATAATATTTTCACTATGTTTTAAATTGATTAATCATGCTACTAAGTATATAAGGAAGGACTTGAAAGAGACTTATTTTTTCTTTCTTTTCTAATCTTCAAGATTTCTTCTCTTATGAAATTTAGTTTGATCGATTATGTTACACTTATCCTTAATATGAGATAGGTGTTGGGCACAGTGGGTAAAAATAAAATAAATTTAACAGAGTAAACTAATGACATCAGCAATTTAACGTGGTTCACTCTTTAATTTGGGCTAAGTCTACGAGACAAACTCCGAAAAATATTTCTTCCACAAATAAAATTAATGAGTACAAAGTGAGAGACAATACAAAAAATTGAGATAAACCCAAAATAGTGTCACACAAGTGTTTCCCAAACTCACCATTTTGTCACTCCCCTTTTAGAAAAATATCCTAATATTTTTCTAAGATATTCTCTCACACTTTCTTATACACACAACACTATTTTTCTTCAAAGGAAATTGTTCCTTCAGTTTTGCTCTGATTTTCTTCTTGTTTTTGGTGTGTTAATATATCTCTAAGGCAAATACATTGCCTATCAATATTAAATGCATTTTTTAAATGTAGTTGCACCTAACATTTATGGTTGTACCTACCATTTATGATTGCATCTAACATTTTTGGTTACACCTAAAATTTTTTATTTTCTTCCTCTTTCATGTAGGAAGGACTTACAAATTTCCCTCTCCCGACTACATAGAAGGCTCCACCAATCCAACAATTAAACGACAATATTCAAAATTCTGTCTTGGGAGAATTTTCGTCAACATATCTGATCCATTTTATTCTGTATGGATCTTCTCAAGCTGTAATAGCTTCTTATCCATTACATCCCTAATCCACTGATATCTCAAATCAATATGTTTTGATCTCAAATGAAATGAGGCATTCTTTCCAAGATGGATAGCACTCTGACTATCACAAAATAAAATAACTGGTAACTGTCTTGTTGCAACCCAAGTTCTTTTAAGAACTTTTTCATCCATAGAAACTATTTACATGATTACGTTGCTACTATAAACTCTACTTCTGTAGTGGACAGTGCAACATATTTTTGTAACTTTGATTGCCATGATATAACTCCCCCTACAAATGTAATCAGGTAACCTGAAGTGGATTTTTGAGAATCCACATCGCCAGCCATATTTGCATCTGTTTATCCAACTAAAACTTCCAAAACATAGACATAGTTTGGAAGAACCTTAAAGATATCTGAAATTCCATTTCACTGTAGCCCAATGTTCCTTTCCAGGATTTGAAAGAAATCTACTCATAATTCCAATTACATGAGCGATATCTAACCGTGTACAAATATGGCATACATCAGACTTCCAACTGTTGAAGCACATGAAACCTTTTTTCCTTATCTTCCTTTTCTTTGTCTGTAGTAGGGCTTTACTTAGAACTTAGCTTAAAGTGATTAGTAAGAGGACAACTAATTGCTTTAGCCTTGTCCATATGAAATCTCTAAAGTATTTTCTCAATGTACTTCTCCTATGACAACCATAGTTTCTTGGCACCTCTGTCTCTAATAATACTCATGCCAAGAATCTACTTTGTTGGCCCCAAGTCTTTCATGGCAAAAGACTTACTCAACTGTTTTTTAAAGTTGTTTATTTTGGAAATATTTCAACAAAGAATCAACATATCATCCACATAGAGTAAAAGAATAATGAAATCAACATCAGAGAATTTATGCACAAAAACATAATAATATGAAGTAGTATTTTTGTAGCCTTTCTCCCCCATAACAAACTCAAACTTTTTGTACCATTGTCTCGGTGCCTATTTTAAGCCATAGAAGCTTTTCTTCAATTTTCAGACATAATCTTATTTTCCCTTTTGCTTGAAACCCTCTATCTACTCCATGTATATCTCTTCTTCCAAGTCACCATGTAGGAATGCAGTTTTGATATTCATTTGCTCAACCTCCAAGTCAAGACTTGCTGGTAACCCAAACATAGTACAGATGGATGTCATTTTCACAACTAGAGAGAAAATTTCATCCAAGTCAACACCTTTTTTTTGGTTGAATCCCTTGACAACCAATCTAGCTTTTTATTACGGACTGGAATTGTGTCCTTCATGCTTCACCCTGAACACCTATTTATTTTTCAAAACCTTTTTCCCTATAGGAAGCTTCATGAGCTCAAAAGTTTTGTTCTCGTGCAAGGACTTCATATCATCTTGCATGGCTTCAATCCATTTTTGTTTGGATTCGTCATCCATGCCTTCTTCATAACTCTCAGGTTCTCCCCCATTAGTGAAAGTTATATACTTATATGGATATATGAGGTAGACGGCCGTCTTACTCTATCACTTCTTCTTAGTGGAACATGAGAAGCCGTAGGTGTTGGTACTAGATAATGAACATCATTATTTCCTTCATCTTTAGAACCAACTTCTATGGGAGCATCATCTTCATCATGTGGATAAACCTGGTATTCATCTCCAACTTGTCTTGGCACTGATGTTGGAGGAATTAATTCTAAATCTGATGAGTCACCATTGGAATTGAGAACATCTTTCTTCATTTTGATAATATTTTCAATGGTCTCATCTTTAAAAAATACAACATCATGGCTCCTCACAAGTCTCTTTGTAACCGGATTGTAAAATCTATAGTCAAATTGATCATGACCATAGCCAATAAAAATACACTATCTTATTTTGGTATCAAAATTGGATCTCTCATCCTTGGGGATATGAACAAATGATTTGCAGCCAAACACTCGTAAATAATCATGGGAAATATCCTTTTCAGACCGAACTTTATCTAGAATATCCATCTTGAGAGAAGTACAAGGTGAAAGATTCAACACATGTGCAACTGTGAGTATGGTTTCACCCCAGAATGTTTTAGGCAACTTTGCATGTGAGAGTAGACATCTAACTCTCTCCATCAAAATTTTGTTCATCCTTTCAACTAAGCCATTCAACTACGGTGTCTTTAGAGGTGTCATCTGATGCCAAATACCATACTTTTTGCAGTAAGCATGGAAAGGTCCTGTGTATTCTCCACCATTGTCTGTCTGGATTCACTTCAGCTTCTTCCCAGTCTATCTCTCAACTGAGACATGAAATTCTTTGAAGACATCTAGCACCTGATCCTTTATCTTCATAAGATATACCCACATCTTCCTTGAATGATCATCAATGAAAGTCACAAAGTATTGAGCACCACCAAGTGACTTTGGCATTGGTCCAAACAAATCTGAATGAATCAGATCTAAAATGTTATTCATTTTGGAAGGAGGGGAACTCTTGGAAGAAACTTTTTTTTGCTTTCTTGCTAGACAATGAACACATTTCTCCAAATGTACTTCATCCATTCCGGGCAGTATCTTCTTTTTGGCTAGACTTGTCAAACCTTTTTCACCCATATGACTGAGTCTCTTATGCCATAACTCAGCTGCACTATCTTTCTTTATGATATTTATTGTGTTGGTGGAGAGCTTTTCTTACATTATAAACAGAGTTATATACTTCTCACCTCTAGCCACTACTAAGGAGCCTTTTGTAAGTTTCCATTTATCATAAATGAAGGAGCTATAACATCCTTCATTTGCAAGTTTGCACATAGAGATCAAAGTTAGGTGCATATCTATAATATGCCTGACATCCTTCAGAAATATTCTGGTTCCATTTTCTATTTTCAAGCAAACATCTCATTTTCCTATAACCTTTGACAAGCCTTCATTTCCCATTCTAACAACACCAAAACTTTTAGGTGTGTATGATGAGAAAAACTCTCTATGCGATGTAGCGTGAACTGTAGCACCACTATCAATCACCCAATTGGTCTCATGTGATGCAAGATTGACAAAATATTCATCATAAACGATATTGAACTTGTTTATGGTATTTGTTTTCTCAACATCATTGTTGTTGTCTTTCTTCCCTACTTTGCCTTTGTTCGTTTCTTGTTCCTTTTTGAACACCCGACAAAATTTCTTGATATGACCTTTACTCTTACAATGATGGAATTTAACATTGGCAAATTTGTATGATTTGCCTCTACTCTTGCTTCTGAATTTTTGTTCTTTGTATTGTCTCCTTCCTCTAGACTCTATGATAAGGGCTTGTGCTTTTGAATCTCTCTCCATGTTCTGTTTCTCATATGACAATAGGGCTTTTACAACAACTTCAAACTCCATCTTGTCTTTTGCATAAGTTAGAGTTGTTGTGATATGATTATATGATTAGAGTAGTGATACCAGCAACATCACAACTTTCTCTTCATCGTCGAAACTAACATTGAATCTTGCTAAGTGAGAAAGCTTGCTGTTGAAATCGCTAATATGCTGCATCATGATCACATTATCTTCCTTTCTCATCTGATATATCTCCTTCCACAAATAGAATTTATTGGCAAGGTTCTTTGACATGTACATGTTTTCTAAAGTCTCCCATGTTTCTTTAGTAGTCTTGCAATTTTTTTATTCAATATTTTGCAAGATACTATTTGAGAGGTTTAGACGGATTGTACTAGCTGCAATCTTATCTATTTCCTCCCATTGTTCCTCAGTGACGGTTACTGCCTTATTTTCTTTCCCAATAACGCCTTATAGACCTTCTGTTGAATGAGAATATTCTTCATCCTTCTTTTCCATAAAGATAAATTATTATTGTCATTAAATTTCTCAATATCTACCTTCTGGCTTGACATTTTTTTTCCACTATGTTTCTTTTCCTGCAAATAAATACGCCTTGAACCTAATAAATTATTTTTTGATGTGACAAATCTGTTTATGCTACAACCACAAAGCATGTTAAGAATTTTACTAGACCAACTCTGATACCAGTTATGTGGGCACAATTAAGAATTTTTTGATTCACCCTTTAATTTAGGCTAAGTTCACGGGACAAACTCTGAAAAATATTTCTTCCACTAATAAAATTAATGGGTACAAAGTGAGAGACGATACAACAAATTGAGATAAACCCAAAATAAGTGTCACACAAGTGTTTTCCAAACTCACTATTTTGTCACTCCCCTTTTAGAAAAATATCACAATATTTTTCTTAAGATATTCTCTCCTACTTTCTTACATACACAACATTATTTTTCTTCAAAGAAAATTGTTCATTTGGCTTTGCTTTTCTTTTCTTCTTGTTTTTGGTATATTGATATATCTCTAAGGCGAAGACATTGCTTATTTATAGGCAAAATTACCTATCAATATTACATGAATTTGTCAAATGTGATTACACCTAATATTTATGGTTGTACCTACCATTTGTGGTTGTATCTACCATTTATGATTGCATCTAATATTTTTTATTTTCTTACTCTTCCATGTACGAGTGACTTACAAGGTTACAGACTCGCAGCTATAGTTAGAACTACGAACACTATACAATCTATATTCTACAAGGCAACGAGTTATTAATGCTTCATTTGTTTATGATTTAAGAATATATTTTTTTAAAAAAATAAGGATATGATTTAAAAATAAATTGAAAATAAGTTTAGATTTTGTGTTATATCTTAAAAAAATTTAAATTTGAATGTGTGTAAGGTATTAAATTTAAAATATGTCATTTAGAATTTTACTTAATTTATATTTGAATACATTGCATACAAAGCATGTAAAACAACATTCAAGTATTTTTAGAAGACATTGTTTGTTTTCAACGTATAATCTAAATCATATATTCAAAACAATTTAACCAAACACATATTACTTCTTCTTCCTTTCTCTTTTTTTTGTAAATAAAAAAACAGTTTACAAATCATACATCAATGGAGCCCCTAAAATTTTCAATTAATTCAATCCAAATATCTCAATGAAACTTCCATATTTTTGCAGATGGAAGAGATCCGGAATTAAAAGTATGTTTACTAATGAGAATTAATAGAAATGAAATTGATTTGGAGAAGAAAAGAAACGTAAAAAATTATTTATTTTTCTTAGTGTTCACTAATGAATGGTAAGTAATTATAATAAAAATATTAATTTACTTAAATATTCTTCCATAAGTAATAAATACACTATAAAATAAAAATATATTAAAACTATCGATAATATTTTAATTAAATGTTATGAATTTAGGAAACAGAATCAACAGGTATGAAAACAATCAATGATAATTATTCCCAAATTTATAAGTCCATTATTCTTTTTTCATCTTATTTTTAGGATGTAATAAGATGAAGAGGTGTTATTCATTATTTATAAATTATACTTTATATCAATGAGGTAGTTTGCTCTTTCTTTAATCAAGCATTAGGTATTAGGGATACCTATCGGTCTGATCCGGTTCGATTTTGAGGAAAAAAAAATTAACTGAATCTGATCGTTTACATTACTCGAATTGGATCAAACCGTTTGAAACGGTTTTAATTAATACAAACTGGACCAGATTGTTTGATTTATAAAATCGTTCAGTTTGGTCCAGTTTCTAGTTTGATTCAATTTTTGGACACTTTTGATGAGAAATAATATGAAAATTTTAATATATCATTAAATTTATCCGATCCGATTCAATCGGTTTAAAATTAATACAAATCAGACCGGACCATTTGAAAAACGATTTTAATAAATACAAACCAGACCAGACCGTTTGATTTGTAAAATCATTTAGTCCAGTTTTCTGGTTTGGTTCGGTCCGAATCGGTTTATGGACACCCTTATTAGGTATTTTTGTTTTTTTAAAAATAAAAAATTATACTAATATTATATTTCATTTACTTAGGATATTACATAGTCACTTATTTAAATAGCATTTAATAATTTCTATGAGAATGATGTTGGAAAATTAGTATACAATAAGCCAAATGAGATTTAATTTTGAATAGGATCTACTTTATATTAGTAGATTATTGATACAGTCAAAATTATCTTTGGAGATATAATTTGAGTTTAATATAATCTTTTCACTTTTTCGATAAATCTTCATTAAGATGTATTCTATTCATAACTAAATTACGTAAGAAGATTATCACTATTTGAGTTATATTAGAACTAAAAGGCATCTCCTAATGAGCTTATATAATTGATGCTTCTGTGTTTTATCAGTATTAGAACAAAAGACAGAAACAAAGTCTTAGTAAAAAGCTCTATACAAATTTTTAAAATTCTCTAGAAATTTGAGGTTCTTTGTGGTAGAGGCTCGGGTAATCTCAGTTCACTAGAAGCTTTAAAGTGCTAGCTAGATCATCACTTAGTCAAAGAGAAATGAATAATTTCTATGAGAAAGATGTTGGAAAATTGATATATGATAAGTCAATTGAGATTTAATTTTGAGTAGGATATACTTCGAGTGAGTAGATTAATGATATACTCAAAATTATCTTTGGAGATATAGTTATGAATTTAATATAATATTTTTCACTCTTTTGATAAGTCTCCAAAAAGGTGTATTCTACTCAACCAAATTATGATAAGAAGATTATCACTATTTGCATTAGATTAGAGCTAAAAGGTATCTCCCCGTGAGCCTATTTAATTGACTCTCCTGTATTTCATCAATACTAAAACAAAGTCTTGGTAAAAAGCTCTATCCAAATTTTTATAATTCTATAGAAATTCAAGATTTTTGAGGTAAAATTTTAGATAATCTCAATTTTTTGTAAGCTTCGTAATATTCAGTAAGTGTTGGTCTCAACGGTTGTATCTTGAGAACAAACATCCATTAATTCGCACACTTACAGTGAAAGTGCAAATTTGTTTTAAGAACGATATGTAAAACACATGTATCAATTAATACTTATTTTTATATTTATTATAATCGTATTCAATTAATTTTATTACTATTATTTGATTTAAATGTATTTTTATATTTTTTTTTGTGATTCATCTAGTAGGTTAGTAGTAAGATTATCTTTTCTTCCGTTTTAAATCACAGGATTGAATCACATAAAAATATTATTTAATCTAAAAAATAAATGATTCTTTTTTTACTCTTTTTTTTGTTCTTGTTAGTAAGCGCACACTAATATGGTACTATTATATATTATGAATATATTATAATCATATCTAACGTAACATTTTTAGTTATATGAGCTTAATTATACTTATTAATAACATTGCATTATATCGTTTAAAAGTGATTAAAATTTTAAAAAATAGGTTAATATGACCCTTGTCCTATTTTTATTAGATTGAATCCTTAACTTATATATTTTTTTTATTATTTTCATTATATCCTTAATGAACACACAATTAGATATATATTCAATTGACACAATAAAATTGGATATATACCCACTTAAAAACCAAAGGTCTTATTTTGAAGATATGTGTTTAATTTTACATAATAGAGTTGAATAATTATTCAACCAAATATATGAACAAATGTAGAAAAAATATGTATAATCAATCATTTAGATATATATTAACCAACAATTGAGGTCACATATCGATTAAAATTTGGTCAGTTAATTATGTGTCTAATTTCACTCTGTTCAATACGATCATCAGCCAATTAAAATTTGACTAGTTGAACAACTCTTTAATTTAGTTGGACATCTGTCTAACTTTGCTCTCGCGAGTAAAGTCTCAGGCCGACCAAACTTTAACTTGTTGGACAACTATTAATTTAATTGCATATGTGTCCAATTCAGTTATGACAAGTAGGCTCAATGTTTGATCAAAATCTGACTAATTGAACAATTGTCCAATATAATTAAACACGTATTCAACTCGATTTTAGCAAATATGATCACCGATTGACCAAACTTTGATCTTAAACAAATGTCAAGTTTAATTATATATGTGTCCCACTTCAATTACAATGATCAGGATTATTAATCGATTAAATTTCAACTAGTTGGACATCCATTTAATTTCGAATAAATTGAACACATGTTTAGTTAAAATTAAATTAAAATTATTTAATAAAAAGTGTAAAAAGTTGAGTAAAAAAATCATATTTAATTTTTTACTAATATAAAATATCTCTATATATAATCCTAAAAATTTGACATTCAATTTTCCCATGCTAACAAAAGAAAGCGGTTTTAATACTTCAAGTAGCACACGTGATGTGGATAAGTGAAGCATGTGCTCATGGTATTTTATTCATGTGGATTTGAGACACGATGGAACGGTTAGAATTCGACGCTGAAATCGAGCGGCATGCTAGAAGTCAGTAGGATGGTGTAATTAGCACGATGTTCAATGGCTTTGGAAACTAAAACACCCAGTAGTTTAGGTCATTAGGATTTAGGTGTACGAGTGTAGTGTATTCGTCTATTCAGCACTTGCATTCGGTAGATTGGCTCTGGTAGTCTCAAATTTATGTAGTAAACATTAGACAGTAATTTAGGAATAAATGATGTGGTGTTATTTAATAATTTTATTGTTACATAATTTAACAAATTAACTAACACATGTATATTTCAGGAAATTTTAAGGAAAATATAAAAATAGCAAATATTATAAAAAATTTATATTTTTTTACTATTAAAAAAATCCTACACATTATTTCATATTAAATGTTATCTAATTTAATATTATTTAAATTAAATTATATTTCTTTAAAGAAATTCAACATTAATATTTAACATTATCCAATTAATCCATGTTTAATATTATTAAAATATTATTTTATTATTATAAGTTTTATAAATATTTCCTTTTATAAAATTTCAAAGAATGAAGTGGCTAAATAGTCTATTTGTTTAGGTTAAATGTATTTTTTAATCTCTTTGTTTATTAAAAGTGACTTTAAATATATTTGTTTGTAAAAAATATATCATTGAGATCTTGTGAAAAATATGCTAGGTAAGTATAAAGTTAATTTTTATTTCATTTTCTATCAAATATAATAAATTAGCACATGTATCACATGTATATTTATATATTTCTTATATTTATTATCATAAAAATCACTCAAACATTTAAGAAAAAAATTTCTTTCAAAATCAAACAAATTTTAATAAAACTTAAACAAAATTTTCATTGTCTAATATCCAAAGTCACACATTAGATAATGAAAATTTAATTTAAGTTTGATCGAAAGATTTATTAAAAAAATTGAATAATTTTTTTAATTACAAATTAATTTATTAGATATATATCTATTGAAAAATAAAAACATATATATATATCATATATGTTATTCGATTATATTTGATAAAAAATTAGATAAAAAGTTAATTTTATCACTCATTCATCTAAATGATCACATCATAAGTATTTTAGGTTGCGATGCTAAAAATACTTTTAATTATACTCTTAATTTCATTTGTATTATTTTGAAGTTTACATGTAAATTTTAATTATTTTAGACTATTTTCACATCTTTTTTAAAGAAAGTTAATGTATAAAAAGAAATAAAGTTTATATGTTTCACTTGAAGAATGATGCAAATAAAAATTAAAGTATGATTAAGGGAAAACACTTTGCAACATTGCTCTATTACTCAATAAGACTCACCTGTCACAAATTTAATGGTTCTATACATTTTAATAAAATTTGATTAATGACCACAAATCTATTCACCTAAGTGGTTTTGGTGCCCCACTAATACCAAATAGAATTACTCATAATTGAAAGCATCATTAGTAACGGTGATCATTTGTATGAGTTGTGCCAATTCGAGCCGACACAAACTATCCTAACCTAAATTGATCCAACTCTTACTCAATTCAAATTTTATTTGAGTTAGTAAAGAGAAGCCCGAACCCAAACTAAACACAAATAAATTGGACAAAATGGGTCCAAACTAGCACAAATTATTCATTATATGTTTTTTAGTTAATTGAATATTTTTTTATAAATAAAAATATATATTTAATGATTAAAACTCATTAACTCAAATAACATTACATGAAACATTAAAAATAAGAAAAATGATATTATAACAACTGATCATTAGAACAAATGATAAATTAATACTGAATGAATAACTCATTTACATAACAAAATTCACAGAGATAATACAACTCTTCACATAAACATCTCATGTTATAATAAGTAGTTAATTACAAAACAAAAATACTAATAAACATAAGATAAATAAAGTTAATTCTTAAAGCAAGAAATCCATTTTTAAATAAATTTTCAAATGTAAACTCCATCAAACCCATTTCATGCAAAAGTTGGAGACTGTCGTGTTTTCATGAAAATTTATAGTTTGAATAAAGAGTTTCAAATCTCAATAGAATTTTCATTGTCACTAAACAAAGAAATATATAAATATGATTAAATTAATAATTTACTCCAAAATTGATCATATATATATATATATGGCATGAAAATTTCTTAGCCTGTTTCAATGGACGTAGGGTTGGTGCTAGAGGAAAATGAAACATTATTGGACGCATGATTGCTGCTAGTTATTAGAGAATCATAAAATTGAGAGTGTGAGAATGAGTGAACTAGGAATTAAGAAAAGTGTGTTTTTTAAATTTTAAGTTTTTAACTTAACATGTAAGTTATAACGTTTACATATTATAGTTTTTTTTGTTTAAATATTTCGTACTAATGAGTTGGTTCGAACTCAAACCAACCCAATTCAACTCGATATTTTTCAAATTATTTAAAGTGGTTCGAATTTGATATCAATTTAATTCAATTTATATCTTATTTAAATTTTATTATTTAAGTTAAATTACATAATCTATTCCGTACACCTAATTATATCCTATACTAATATATAATTTATCTATTCCGTACACCCTTGATTAATTGCTAGGAATACTCATAGTACAAGGCTAATATCTATTCCTTACACCTTTGATTCATTACATGTGTAGGACATGCGGCATGTATCATTTATATAGGTCTTGGTTGTGGGGTTTTTTAAGGATTCAATACAGATTGGTTATGTTCTCTCAACTTTTGTTTAGGACTCAAATCACATGTAATAATTCTCTCTTCTTCTTAAAAAAAAAACAACAACTAAAATCACTTATTATAAAACTCTTTTTTCTATAAACAGTCCATTTTATTTAATTAATTTTATTAAATATATATTATAATTTATATATTATATTTAAATTTCGATTTAGTATAATTTTTTTTACTTAGATTTATGTCAAAGATGATTTTAGGCATTTGTTATGTTAAAAGGTTTACATCTAGATCTTACAATTTTTGTAGATCAAAATTTGATGATATTAATACATAAATAATCAATTTTGATTGAAAATATATTATATTATTAACGAGAAGAATCACATGTATTTAGAGAAATAAAGGAGTTAAAAATAAATCTTGAATCATGCTATAAATAATTTTATTTGATGATAATTTGATGTATTTTTATTTTATTGATTTATTAATTTTTTTTATTTTTTGTTTTAACGAATGAAATATAAATATTTCAAAAATAAAATAAAATCTCATGTAATAGTTATGGGGTAATATTTTCATAATGATTTAAGAATTATCTATTTTATCGTTATAATTATTATATTTTAATAATATTATTATTATTATTATTATTAAGTAAAATTAAAATAAATTTTAATTGTTTACTGTATGTAATTTTTTATGCCAATAATATCAAGCAACTATGTAAAATGATTATAAAGTCTATTTTCACTTCTCTTTTTAGAAAGAACAGGTATATTAGTTATAAACTAATATTTGTAATATTATCATAATATTACAGAAAAAATGTTTTACGGATTAGAAAATGTAGAAAAAGAAAGAGAGAGAGAAAAAAAGAATTATTAGATTGATGCTAATTGCTTTTCGATTCCCCCAATATATAATAATAATAATTAACAGATATATTAAAAAAACGTAGAGATTATAATTTTTAAAATTTTTAAAAAATATTTGTTTATTTTAATTATTTTAAAATATTGATTACTCTTAGATAAATTAAATATATTTAAAGAAAATTATTTGCATAAAAGTTTTACTATTTTTATATTTATAGAGAGTAAAATATTATAAATGATAATATAACTTATATGATTTTTTATATTTTAATGGTGGGATATTTTATTATTTAATAGTCTTTTCATTTATTTAGATATTAATAACAAGTTAAATTATAGATATTGTTGAGATTTAGTTTGTATATAAATTTTTTTATTTAATAATATTTATAGTTAATGAGTTAGATGAATAGGATATTATGTAGTTGCGAAGCTAGTTGAGATGTCGTGGTATATCTATTGAGGTCTCTTACTTACAATCTTTCATTAAAAAAATGTGTAGTATTTTGACCATTTTGTTATTATTTTTATCTCAATTAAAACACATTTTGAAAGTTTATCTTATCTTATTAAAGAGTTGGACAAGTAAGGTTACAATATTTTATAATTATAAATCAATTATTATTTGAGTATACTATATTCTTCATATAATATGACAATAATATTTGAAATTACAAAATTCAACAGTTTTAATATTTCTTAATGAAAAATGAAAATAAAGATCATACTACGAAAGAACAATTTCTTGAAAACTATTGAAGGAAGTCAAATTCAAATATGAGATGATAAAAATTAAGAGAAGATAGAAATAGATGCTATTGCAAACTTACATTATTACATAACAAATTTTTCTTGAAAAAAAAGACTACATTCTTCAAATATCAATTCATATTAGTAATGGATCATGTCAATATCCTTAATGCTTTATTCTCTCAACTTACCTAAACGGATTATAAGATTGATGAGAATGAACATGTTAGACTTTTGCTTCAAAGCTTACCTGATTCATATGATCATATTTTGAGTTATCCAACAAAATTATAAAATCAAAACTAGTCTTTAATGATGTTGTTATTGCTATTCTAAAGAAGGAGACCAAATGCAAAAAGAAGGAGGATAGAACAATGTCTTCACAACATACAAAGGCCTTGTCAATAACAAGAGAGAGATCAATGAAACATGGCTCCAATAGGAGTCATAATTAATATAGATCAAAGTTAATGAGTAGAAAGAATGTTAAGTGTTATAACTGTGACAAGAAAAGGCATGTAAACAATGAGTGTTGATTCAATAAGAATAGAGATATAAATTTAAAAGGAAAAGCTCCTGAGACAATAAATAGTCAAAGTTATATCCTAAGCAATTTAGATGATGATGAACTATTCTACATAGAAGCAATGACAACTTTTGAATCCAAAAATCTTCTTTATGATGTTAGGGTGGAAGATTAAAATGCAACTTGACATATGAATTAGGGAAAAGATTAATTCCACTCATATGAATCTATTTTTGGAGGGTCTATATCTTTATCCAATGACCATTCCTTGGATATTATTGGAATTGGTAGCATAAAATTAAATATGCATAATGATACAGTTCGTATAATTTAAAATGTAAGATATGTCAAAGGCTTGAGAAAGAATTTATTATCCTTATGATAATTGGATGAACATGGATATATAGCTGATGTTGAAAATGGGCTAAGGAAGATTGTAAGAGGTGTGCTTAAATTAGGAAACAAGTCCAAAAAAGGACTAATAATTCTCTTTGACCAAAAGTTACTTCATGGAATAAAAAGGGTAAATATTCCTTTTTGTGAGCATTTTATTACTACTAAGTAAATTTGATTGAAATTTACCAAATCTATTATTAGAAGTGAATGATTTTCTAACTTTGATTTCATTTTGATTATTAGGAGTAACTAGTTCAATAACTAGGTAGATCAAAATAATTTGTATCATTCATTCATGATTTCTCCAAGAGAAGTTGGGTCTACTTAATAAAAAGAAAAGCATATGTGTTCCAAAATTTCAAGGCCTTGTGAGAATTGAACTTGAATCTAGGAAGAAAATAAAAAAGGCTTGAGGATTGATAATTGAGAAGAATATGCAATAAGGAGTTTGATTCATTTTATAGACAAGAAGGAATCAAAAGGCAATTGAAAGTTCATTATTGTGATATCCCACTCTAATATATGATATGATATTGCCCAACAATTAGCATTTAAGAAAGCATAATCTATAGTAAATACACTAATGACGGTAAGATGTTTTCATAGTTTGGATAGCTTTGTTGTCACTTTGTCAAGAACTTTAGTGCGCTAGCCTTACCACATATTGAAGTTATTAAGAAAAACTTGGTTTTAAATGGGGTAAGGTACAAGAAAGATCATTTAATTTGATAAAAGAAAGGTTTTATGCTGCACTTTTATTAGTATTACCAATTGTGATGCCTTAGGAATAGGCATGGGGTTGTTTTGATATAGAAGAGGTGTCTAATTGCTTATTTCATTGATAAGCTAAATGGGGACAGACCTCAAATACTCTACTTATGACAATGAGCTCTGTTTTTTCGTAAAAGCATTAGATACTTGGGAATACTATTTATGGCTTAAGGATTTTGTCATCCATATAGACCATGAATCATTAAAGCACTTATAGGGTGAAGATTCTTGCTTTAAATCTAAAATTAGCTTTCTTAAAGTTCAAATTACCATTGTTGTTAGGTTCTTAATGAATCTTGAGTTCTCAAACATAAGTTGTTTGTGGGCCACAAGATTCAATCTATAGGGTTAACATCACATATAGAAATGATGATTGCAATTACTTGGTTGAGAAAGGGTTAGGAGAGAGAAGATGTGAAAGAGAGAATTTTTTTTGTTTCTAATTACTAAAAATAAAAATATTATTTTATCCTTAGAATTATCTTTTAAAAAATTGGACTAAATTTACACAAATTTTAAATTATTGGGACCAACTTAACCTGACTTTATAGTTACAAAACTAGTATGTTAATTAAACAAAGTTACATTGAGGAATTCCATACGTAGGAAAGTCAATTCTTCTTTCGATCTAAATAGGTATCCGAGATCTAGATGAGAGATAGAAATGTCAACTTATGAATTCTTTTCACGAACTCTATTCCAACTTGGTCAATTAGACCTCACAATGTGAATTAATCAAATAAAATAGTGGAAGAAAACAATATGCTTAATTTAACACACCATTAAAGTAGTCCGCATATAAGAAAATAACAATCTTTAGTAAACATACTAGCGACAATATATCTCACAGGCTCCTATCCAGACTCGCAACAAGCAAGCATGGAAAACATTAAATTGCATGTGAAACAAGACTAAATACTAGAAAAATAACAAAGAATTTTCAATCATTTCAAAACCTCATATGTGAAGACATGTATAGTAAATGATAATTGTACTCTCATTGTATGCAATCACATAACACATCATATCAAAGAAAGAGTCTGAAACCTGGTATACAAATAAGGTAAGGAGATATTAACTTCTTAGAAACTCATACTAAACTCTTATGCAGACATATTAAATTCAGGCAGTAGAAGCAATAATAAAAAAATTGTAGCCATATAAAGAAAGAAATCATGTAACTACATAAATAAAATAAGCTTTGTAATCAAAGTATAAATCTAGTATGTTTGTACATACATGATAATAACTTAAATTATACTAACACTACACCTAACTCGCAAAAATAGTAATTAAAAAACTTAACATATAGCAATGAAAATAGTAAAAAATAATCACAGACAACTAGTATATTAAGCAGTACGTATATTATCAGTATTTAGAAAACAAGCAATAAATATTAAAAGCTTTATAATCAGAGTTAAAACTTAAGTATGTAGAAACATACACAATTTAAATTCAAATTATACTAACCAAATAATAGAGCACGCATAACACTATATATAAAAAAGTAAATCTACATAGAACCCCATCCTATATGGTAACATTATCGGGTTGCTTATGGAAACTATTCGGTAGTAAACAATCAATTAAAAATAATAAACAAATATAACTCAATAGAAATATAAATGCAAATATCTCTATCAATCGAGACCTCTATCCTAACTATTTATTACTGTCCTCGTTTGGTACCTCCACAATTACTTGGTTCGACACACGAACCCGACTTTCCTCCAAAATCAACACTACTAAATATAGTATGATCAATAACCGAAGATTAGTAAAGTGAAATAGAATCTGAACAATCAATTGTGAGAACTACCCTCAATCATGAACCATCAATAACCAATCATGCAAACTATACTAAACCACAAACCACCAATGTGGGAAACACATTCAACCATGTATCATGAACAATCACTGATTTGGATTCTCAACCAATACTACCCAATAGCTAACACTATCTCGAGTACTCAACACTCAAGAGCACGGTTTTTCTCACTCAGTCAAGAATCACTAATATCAAACAACATTCAAGGTAATAGTAATAAAAAAGATTTAATTTGACATAATTATGATACATTTTCTCATTAAAGAATATAAAGAGAAAGTATTTATAAAATTCACCTAAGCTCACAGGGTACCTCGTAAAGGGTCTTACCAACCACCCTTGCTGACCCCTTGATAAAAGGGTTTGACGAGGCGGTCCGATGAGGGGTTCAACGAGGCGGTCTGGTGAGACCCTCATCGAGGCACACTAAAAGACCATTTTTTTATTCAAAAAATTATCAAGTAATTTTCATAAATATCCACACACGCAACCTAATAACGATAAGGTTGGCTTGATCGATGAAAATCACAACGAAACAAAAACCACAACACTTTATCTACTTGGTGTGTATAAACATGCTCGTATACTTAATGTATCTAACTATGTACCTATATGCATTACCAATTTTTAGTAACCAATTTTATATAGAGAAAGATTTACATTAAGTAAAATAAATAGGCTTTGTGTTTTACACACAAAAAGTCAACAAAGAGACAAAGGTCTACAAGACTTACATACATGATTAAATTGATCGAGAAGAATCTCTTTCACTAGGGGAAAAACAAATCATTACTATATCAATGATTCAATTCATCAATCTCTTGTATTCCTTCAAGGTTTCAATTTAGATATCACATTAATTATTTTTTTAAGTTAAATTAACTATTAATTATTTTATAAATCCTAGGAAAATGAACTTTATTACTATTATAAACAAATAGTTTTGTTAAAAATAATTTAATTTTTATAGGATAAGATAAAATATATGTATTTGGATCAAAAATACAAACATAAACATACAAAATTCCTACAAATTGATACTCTTAGAAAAAAAAAGTAATTATATTTAGGAGGAACTATCGTTAACTATAGACCACATTGACATGTTAGTCAAAGCCAATTAACATGGGATATGATATGAATGATAAAAAAACATACACATTTTCTCTCTAGCACATTATATTTTAATTGACTTGGATCGAGATGTCAACTTTGTCTATGATCAATGAATATTTTTTTATATTTAATGACATTAAAATTACACTAGTAATATATAAGAATATGTTAATAATTCAATCAATTAATAAATTAAAAAAATCTTAATCAATCTATTTGAGTAGTTCTTAACTGATGATTGATTGTTTAAAAATACTCTCAATCCATTAAGTTCAGATAGATTGATAGATTGCACCATCTTTCATTTGTTACAATCTAAATTAAACCTAACAAAATTAAAGAATGTTTACATTTTTTACATGTGTTTCTTTTTAATGATTTTTTTTACAATTTTTTATTATATATTGTCTTTCAATTTACTTAACTTGTAGTAGTTTACATTGTTATTGTGATATTTGTGATTTTATTATAGATCAAATACTTGTATATTGATTGTTGATGAAATTTTAGAGTAAATAATTAAAAAAGATGCTCAAAAAGACATGAAAGATATTATAAATAGGATTAATCCAAACTAAGCCAATCAATTAACGGATCAAATATGATGAAAATTTTATAATCCAATTAATCAATGATAGCATGATATTTTGATCGTTTTATTTTTACAAATTACATACTTTTTTAAATTAATATATTTTAATCACATTAATGTTTCTTTTTTGCACACTTTATTCACTAGGCAATTAAATTTTTTTTTTTTGGATATTGTTTTGATGAAAAAATCTAAATTGGATTGAATTAAACTTTATTAGTAGAAGGTTGATAGATGCTTGAAGAGAAAAATTTATTAAAAATTGAAAAATAAAAAATAAAGTGATTAAAATGATCAAAATTAATTTAAAATGATTTAAATGTTAAAAAATATAACTATATGGTGATTATACTGCATCTGTTTAAGACAAAATGACTATCATGTCAAATTTTTTCAAATAAAATAACCTAATATGTAATTTTTTATTAATCAAATCATTTGATTGGATTGATTAAATGAGTTCAAAATCAAGGGCTTGAAACAAATAAACTCCTATTAAATATCTAAATAGTCTTGTTTTATTTATCAATATATATGAATATAAAAAAATATATTAAAATATAGTATAATTATAATTAATATAGTTTATAATTTTTCACTAAAAGTAATAAAAGTTATTTTTTTAATATATAATTAACTGATATATCAAAATAATTATAGTACTTATACTAAATAGAATTTTCAAACTTATATGAGTACATCTAGAGTTCTAGTAAGAAAATGAAAAATATGGTGGACGACTGGACGTTACAAAAAAAAAATTTAAAGGCATAATGAGATAACTTGCGTGCCAAGTTTAAATACAGTAGAGCAAATTCCAGGGAAAAAAATCAATATATCCGACAACAACAAAAATGTGGTTCGGCTAATAGTTGAGAATAAAATTAATTTTTTTTTGTTTATCTAAGATTTATATTCAAATTATATTAAATATTATTTAAAAAATAAATAAAATAAAAAGAATAAGAATCACAACTATACAGTGCAAAATCTTACTAAAGGGTTGTAATGTCCTATAACTTTAAAAAATATATAATTTAGATCAAATAATACAAATTTATTAATTAACTTAAAGTAATAATTTACATCAAATAATGTAATTTTATTTTGTTTACGTATACTAATTATACGGAAAATTAAGAATATATTATGATTCGTTTAATGGTCTGAGTGTCAGATTTTTCTTTTTTCGTTTTAAATCACATATTCAAATCAAATAAAAGTATCATTTAATAAAAAAATTATATATTAATAAAAAAGGTTAAAAAAATAAGTTTTAAACTTACTTTGAATTTACTACATTAAGTTTTTTTATTAGTATGTTGTTACTTTTTGTTATCGTTTGAACTATTTTAATTGATATTGACATAAAATATTAATGAAATAAATATTTTTGAGCGATTAAATTTAAGAATTTTTATCGAATTAAGTAGAGAGATTGGTTTAACATGTCAAATTTTCACTTATTTCGTTCAATTTTAATATGATATCAATTAAAATATTCAATTAATAGATAATTAAATATATAAATTACAAAATTAATATAAATATATCTTAAAGTATTAAGTTAAAAGTAAATAAAAATTTTTAGCATGTAATATAAATATTTTCCTTAAAAAAACATGATTTTGAGTTTGTCCCATGAAATGGATAATATTTTTGTATACTATGGAAGTATTACTCCCTTAGAAAGAGATATGAACAAAACAAAAATGTAGGAAGAAGTGAGAAGAGAGTGTGATCAACAATACACGAATATGTTTGGAATTATGAATTTATCTCTTCTTAGGAGTATCCACTTCTTGATGCTTCGCGGGTATATAAAAAATTTCCTTGAGATAAGGCATGTGACTAACATATGCATAAATATTAATAATTTGTTCAATTTTATATTAAATTCAATTTCATGTTTTATTTTTTAGAATTTAAATTTTATGCTTTTTTTTTAAAGAACGGTAATATTATTGATATATAAATCATCTGATACATAAGTTTGCATCCAGGTTAATCACATGTTGCAAAAAAGTCGGACAACATGTGAAAGATACAAAAGCATCCATTGAAGGGTATTTGGCCCAAATGCCCTATGAATGAGCAGCTATATTTGGACTACGTGAGCAAAACACAATCGAATGGTAAGCATCGAGGTTCAACTAGTGCTTAACATCTTTAGCAATAAGACCGACCTCAGAAAAGTCAGTGAAAGTAGTAATTAGACTAACTATTGATAGCAGAAAGGGAATGACTCTCAACGATGAAAGTGGTAGTACCCATCTCAAAAGCCAACAACTCCAGCTTGTCACTACTAAAATACATACATATAATCTCGAACATTTAGTTATGATTATTAAAAAAATCGAGATCATAGACATATTTTATCAATTTTTTCTCTTTAATTTACACCAAACACCAAATGTTTTTATCAATTTTTTTCTTTTAATTTTTAATTTTTTTTCTTTTTTTTTATTTCCATCTTTTTTTTTCCAAATTTTTTTTCTGATTTTTTTTTCTCGTATATATATATATATATATATATATATATATATCATATAATTTGCCTCTAGCTGTTAGCGCGAAACCCTAACACAGTGTATATTCTCTTCTTTACTCGAAACCCTCGCGCCGCGTTCCACTCTCGCACCACCACATTCCAGCCTTTGTTTCATTCTCATGTCGTCGCGTTCTAGCCTCTATTCCACTCTCGCCATAATAGTTCCTTTGCCACTGTTTGAATCTTTTTGGTAACATCAACTTATCTTTTCCTTTATAAATGATTCTCGGTACCAAATCTTGTTCGGTACGTAGAGGTTATTTCTAGCTGCTTAAAGGCTTGCTTATGTTGAGAAATTTGGATGCTGGATATTTCTTAGATGGGTTATGAAAATTTATTAGGAAGGTCATTTGGTATGATTTGTGGAACATGTGGTCGTTTGGTGCTGGTGCTGGTTCTTTGGGGTGGTGCGCTGGGGTGGTGCACTATTGTTGGTTCGTTCGGGTGGTGTGTTGGTGCCTGATACTGGTGCTGTGCCTGTTTCACCCTACCATTTCTGTAACAATAAATAAAAAGGACCGAAAACAATATTTTCAAAAAAAATTATTGATATACTATTTACCAATTATCTTGTAATGAGTAATTGTATATTTTCCTGTTTTTGTTGCAGAGTAGTTTCACTAGAGAAGTTTTAGTTGGCCACTGTGGCTATTATGAATGTAATTTGAATTGGCTTTGGATGATCAGAATTGAAAACATAAATGAATGTCTTAATTGAACAAACGTTGAAAGCCTTAGATAAGCAAGTTAATTCCATTTGGGCCAGTGCTATTAAAATTTTAGATTGTCTATTTCTTTTATTAGTGTCTCCTTATGCTATCTCACCATAGTTGTGATAAATTAGCTTCATTAATGAGAGAACCACACAAGATATTGTTGATAACAATTCATTTATGGTAATTTTTGCTTGAAATCCTTTGTTAGATTATTTCAATAGTTACACTGTACATTGTTGTTGCTATATTTCTTTGTTCTTTTCATCTAATCTTTTATATGTAGTATACATTTTAATTTGGAGATAGAAATCCCAGTTTTGGGAAAGGTGAATGATAAATAGGGAAGACATGCTTTTATGGTAAGTACCTATGTGCACTGTGTTTTGAGCCTCAAAATAGATAAAAATAAATACTATGCTCTAGTTATTTCTATTGTATACTGTGTTTATAGTTCATTCTTATTACTTGCTTGCATAGCTTGCTTGCTATGCTATGCTAGACTGTGTTTTGAGTCTATTGTAAATATGTTTTATAGTTCATTCTTATTTTATCTACTACTATTTCTATTGTACATTGTGTTTATGGTTCATTCGTATTTTATCTGCTATTACTAGTGCACCAGCGCACCAAGCACATTAGTCTCTAGGCGTACCAACGCACCAGCGCACTGGAACACCATCACATCATCACACCAGCGTAGTAGGCGCACCGGCATACCAATACACCAGCCCACCAACGCAGAGGCACTAGACATATGGTAACTTTTGCTTGAAGTCCCTTGTTAGATTATTTCAATAGTTACACTGCAGATTGTTGTTGCTATATTTCTTTGTTCTTTTCATCTAATCTTTTATATGTAGTATACGTTTTAATTTGGAGATAGAAATCCCAGTTTTGGGAAAGGTGAATGATAAATAGGGAAGACATGTTTTTTGGTAAGTACCTATGTGCACTATGTTTTGAGTCTCAAAATAGATAAAAATAAATACTATGCTCAAGTTATTTCTATTTACACTGTGTTTATGGTTCATTCTTATTACTTGCTTGCTATGTTATGCTAGACTGTGTTTTGAGTCTATTGTAAACAGTTTTTATGGTTCATTCTTATTTTATCTATTGTTATTTATATTGTATATTATGTTTATGGTTAATTCTTATTTTATCTGTTGTTACCAGCGCAACAAACACACCAAACACTAGGCGCACCAGCACACCAGTGTAGCATGTAAGACAACACACTAGTGCAGTAGGTAAGACAACACACTAGTGCAGCAGGCACACCAACCCACCAGTGCATCAGGCACTAGGCACCAGGTGCACCAGTACAGCAGGTGGACCAGCCCACCAACATAACAGGCACTAGGCGTACCAACGCATCAGCGCACCAGGCAGTAGGCAAACTGTGTTTTGAGTCTCAAAATAGATAAAAATAAATACCATGCTCAAGTTATTTTTATTGTACACTGTGTTTATTAATTTTTAATGTATAATAAACTTTCGAATGTAATTATACTTTTAATTTTAATATAATATGATTTTTAATATTATATTTAATAAATTTATTGTAATTTATATTAATTTTTAATATTATAATTAATATATAATTATGTTTTTTTAATTTATGTATATCCTATAGTCTCGGTTATTAGAAAACTGATAGACTAATTGAGGCCATAGGTCGTTACCTATGGTCTCTCTCACTTAGGCCTCGGTTCTTATAACCGTGGTCATAGACCTACGATCACGGTTAAAAACTGAGATTATATGTACTTTTTGTAGTACTATATAAGACTTGAAAGTCAAAAAGGAGTATGTGTGTCACTTTAATAACTCATGCTTTAACATAAAAACCTAAGTGATTTCGCACAATTAAGCCAAAACCTGAGCATCTTGTTTTCATATCCCAAGTAGCATCATAATTAACCTTTAGAAAATTGGGAGGAGGTAATTGCCATAGATGAAAGGAAATATGTATAGTTATATGCACCATTTCTCTGTGTGGTGCATAGAAAGAGTGTGCTACACTTAAATTACTTGTGATATAAGAACACCTTCTCGATCATGAACTTGATTGTTTTGATCCTTCAAAATAGACCATAAGGTACAAAAAAATATGCATACGTTAGGTTTGGATATTGTAGTCATATGATGAGTCAACCATTCAGAAAATGGCATATAAGGTGAAACCTTAGTTTTGACCTTCAAGCCACTCTGTTCCCAAACTGCCAAAGAGACCTCACAACATACCAAAGCATGCAAAACATCTTCCAAACTTTAGGAACAACATATACACTTTCCAGAGATTGGAACTTGACGTGTATTAAGGTTGGCAAAGGTAGGGATAATGTTATGTGTCACTTGTCGTACAAAAGTCTTCACCATGTTTGGAATTTTGGCGCTCCAAAGACTCATCCATGGGAAACAAGATTGGCTTTTGACAGTAAAATCAACACAAAAAGTCTATGCAGACAAAAGAAACCTAGATCTAACAATTAAGTTATATGCACTTTTTGATAAAAAAACTTTCTATTTGTATCAAAAGCCCAACATATGTGATCGGGATAGGTAGAATCACTAAGCAAAATAGAAAAAGATCTCCTCTGCAATTAAGGGAATAAAAATGTTTCTAGCAAGAGAAGCTTTCCAAATTCATGAACTATGTGCAATAAGGTCTGTCACCTTAATGTGATCCACCCGAGACTTATGTGAAATAACTTGTAAATATTTGTTTTGATTATTAATATTTAAAGAAGTTATTTTTATTAAACTTGTGTTCAAACATTTGTTTTAGAGTCGTTAATTGTTTTCAATTTATCTAATATATTGTTTAAATAAATTAGTTAGGGTTGTTAATTATTGAATTTGTTTTAAGGTACATACTTGCACTTGTATTTATGTGTTAGCTTTTTAGGTGATAATGGTATGAGTTCGATTAATTCGTGGGATTAAGTTTTTTAGAATGATAGTTCGGATTTAAACATATTTTTTATAGAGAATATAATGAAAGCTGTGGTTTGTACGTAGATTATTTGAAGACATTATCTTGGTGGGTAATTTGAGTCATAACCTTGTAATTAGATATTTATTTTTTATAATAGATAGTTAAGTAGTCCGATAAACAAGTAGCTTTTTTCTTAAATCATTGATGTAACTTAAGTTGTTTTCATCTTAAAATTTTATGTGTTAATCTTTATATTTATGCATTATTTTATTTATACGTGATTATATGTCTAACTATTTTACAAATTTTAATTTGTTATAGTTTTATTTACATTCTTTTGACTCACCTTATAGTTAATATATTTATGATTAAATAAATAAATTCTCATATGTATATATACTAAAAATTTTAAAATAAAATAATATTGAATAAAAGAGTCGTACCACCTGAATCAAAGCAATCAAAGCTACCTACGTAAATGAACTCTTAATTGTTACATGTTTTTTGTAATTGTTAAAAAATTTAAATCTTTCTGTTTCAGTTTTTTTTCCGTTTGAGTTTCTTTTCTTCTTCTGTTTCCGTTTTGCTTTAACAAATTAATTTTCTTTAATTCTTTAATTACTTAAATGATGAGAGCGTTATGATATATATATGTGTGTGAGAGAACAGGAAAGAAAAAAGAAGAACAAGAAAGAAAAATGAAGAAAGCTGAAACGAAGAAGAAAGACAGATAGTAAAGAAAACAGTGGAAGTTGAGAAGAAGAGAGAGAGAGAAAGAGGAAAGAAAGAGAAAAGAAAAAAAAAGCGGAATGGAAAGAGAAAAGAAAAGAAAATATTTATTTAATTATTTATTTTTATTGTATATTTTCTATTGAATTAAATTAATAAATTGTTATATAAATTTATTATTGTATAATTTTTGTATCATAAGTTTTTATGGTTTTTATATTTTACATAAAAAATTATCTTAAGGAAATTTTCGATTATTATTATTTAAATTTTATATTTATAATTTATAATTAAAGAAATTATATAATATCCGCACGGATTTATAAGTTAACAAAAATTAACAATCCTAATTACCTCAGTATTTGATATTACTCTATTTCTCTCTCCCCCTTAACGTCTAATTTATCATAAATATCACCTTTCCTCTACACAGTTTACCCATTCTATCACTGTTTTCCTTTGTTTCTCCTCTATGAAAAAGAAATGAACAGTTTGACACTTTTTAATATTTTCTTAAGTTTCGTGCTAAAATGAGCCCAGTATGGGGCGACTCACAAATCAGGTATCGGATTCAAAATTTTGTCAATATCTATCATATATATATATATATATATATATATATATATTTTAAGGAAAAATATTATAAGATACTTTTATTTGATTAAAAATATTATTTAATTACTCATTAGTTATTTTAATTATAAAAAATGTATTAATTATTTTTTATTTATAAAATAAGTGTCTATTAATTTTTTTATTTATAAAAGATGAATTATAATAAGATTTTATTGATAATTTTTTTTAAATAGATATTAGTGAGAATATTTTCGTTATTTACTCCATCTTATCAAATCAAGAAAAATTATAAATATAATTAATGATTACGTTATCATCTTTTATCTCATCTTATGATTGGATTATCCATGATAATTTTAATTTTTAAAATAAATTTAAAATAAATATTTTTCTTATTGGTAACGTTTTTATAAATAAATAGACTAAATGTTACATTCTTAAAGTCAGAAAATTAAATGATACATTTTGTATAAATAAAACGAACAATATGTAACCTTTCATTTTTTTTAAATATATATAATAATGCACTAAAAATTTAAAAGATATTAAAATTAAAAAATTATATATTTAATTTTATTTTATTTTATATATTACTAATTAATTAAAATATAAATGTTACAAGTTACTTGATTCTTAGTTTTCTTATCTAAGAAAAATAAAAGTTATATTTGAAATAATTTAAAACTTTAAATAATGAATTTTATGGAATTTTTTCTCTTTATTTAATTGTTAATGTCTATCACATTTTTTCTTAATTAATTATGATAATAAAAATTAAAAAAATGATATTTTTAATATTAAAATTTTTTATTTTTTCTTTCAAATTTCATCTTATGTATACATATTTTTTTATTCAAAAATAAATATGCCTAAAATTTTTACACTTTTTATTTTACTTCAAAGTTTCATAGAAAACAATTATTAATACGTTATCAAATCTTATTCATTAAATAGTTTAAAATCAAATTTTAACTTTTTTTTACATAATTTGTTCAACATATACTTTATAACTAACAAAGATCAATTAATTATTTTTTACTTTTTTATCATTTATCTTTTTCAATTTTTTTTTGTTTTTAATTTATCATTAAATTCGATAAAAATACTAATTTTTTTACATAATTTTTATTGAATATTCTGTATTTCAACTTCAAAATATAATATCAATCCTATAAATTTTAATATTTTAATATATTTTTTTAATTTTATATAATAAGTGTATAAGCCTTTCAATATTTTTTCAAGTACTTAACTAAAACTATATACACAAACAAGCTTGTGGTTCAATGACATGTAAGTTCATTTGAATATATAAAAGATTTTGAGTTAAGTCTCGTTTAAGATGCGTAATAAGTATATTTATTTTAAAAATAAAATAATAAAATAAACTAAAAACTAAAAATGTATACTTGATATATATTATAATATCTAAATAAATTGTTAATTTTTATTATATTAATTTAATATGAAAAATATTTAAGAAACCAATTTTATCCTTCGTATTAGGCTTCGAAATCCTGAAGTTTCATGCACTCACATAAACATGAAGTATATGGTATGTCCATTACCCAGCTTCTTGAGTAAGAGGTGAAGCAAATTAATACAAAAATCTGAGGCATGAGTAGTAATGTGTGTTAGTTTGCTAGTTCGTTATATTATTGTTGTTGTTGTTGTTATTATTATTATTATTATTTGCATTTTATTAATGACTTTCAATATAAAATGGGAGAAGTAGGACATTGTTAATATTTAATATTTTATGCTCAATCCAAAATAAACCCTAAAATCACCTCTTGGTGGATAATTGCAATTAGCTCTATGGAATCTGATTTAGGGACTTCAAAACTTTATGGTAAAGAAGCAACCTACCATAGTGCAAAGAAAGAAATGGAGAAGAGAGAAACGAAAAATAATAAAAAAGAAATCAAGAAACATGAAAATGTAAATCAAAGAAGAGAAAAATAATATTCTGTAAATTAAATCTGAATTTTGTTTATTGAAATCCAAACTAATTAAAATCTAAATTGAATACTTCAAGATTTTAAAAGATTTTTTTAAAATACATTAGACTCTAGATTCAATACACCCTCCTTAGAGTCCAAATTTTTTTAGGATATGAAGAGAAAAATATTTTATTAAAAATAAATTCAATACTAAGAAAGATTAAAAAAATAAAATTGAGAGAGTAAAGAAAATTAATCAAGAATACTTATGTGATTAATTGAGTTGAGATGAGAGAACATGAACTAACTCTTATCAAATTACAGCAATTAAAAAGAATCAAATTTAAAAGTTATAAACTTGTGTAAATTTCTTTGTAAAAACTATGGTGTAATTAAATTATGTAATTTATATTTAAAAATAATAAGATTAAAATATTTACGTAAGTATTTTTTTTGTTTTTGAAATAAAGTAAAACAATTGATAATCAAATTTAAAAAAAAAAAATCGTCCCATGTACTTTTTTTATTTTTTAATCTAATAAAATGATATTCAAAATTTAGTAAAATTGTTCTTGAAATCTAAATATTTTTAAAATACTTTTAGATTACAAAAAAGTTGTTACTTTTTAAAATAATTTTATATTTCCCATCCACTCTTTTATCACTCCTTATCATTTTTTTATTTTTATCTCTTTCTTTAAAAAAAATACATATTTTTGGAGTACCAAAAAAATTCTCCCAAAATCGATTGATTCTATAATGTACCGTATATATTTTACTGGCACATTACTCGCAACCTTAAATACCTAATATACAACATGTACATTTATAATGTAACTTAGAAGCTGTACGTACATCCTAGCTTACAATACTTAAATTATCAAACCCATAAATTTAAGATCATTAATTTTCACTACTTCAACTATTTTGTGCCTAGAAATCTGTCATATATATTGATTCCTTCGATAACAATATATTAATATAAATGTCATATATATTTCTTTTGTACATATATGGCAATGATAAGTTTTGATTTTTTGAGCTGGGGATATATAGAGTTTTCTTGTTCAAAATGCTGTGTAACACATGGCCTACTTACAGAGACCAATTAAGACTTGACAAATAGATTGAATGTAGTCTCATATTCGGACACAAAACATCATTAATGATCAGCATTAGCACTAGTAGTGCCAGCATGCACCATCAATATCCGAATAAAAGGTAAGTAAGAAGCGAAGGCTATAGCTATTGCCTTTTGTGTTGCTAGGTTTCTTTTGCACTCAGCTCTCACTAAAGTTAAGGTAAACAATATTTCTTACTTTATCGACTTTTTACAAGTTCAGAATCCACTTAGACTGGAGCATGATACTTTCATTATTATCTATATATATATATATATGTACATCATGAATTATACATATTATATACATATATTTGTATAAATGTATATAAATTAGAGATCTACGTATGTATATATATATATACACTATATATAAATTAACATATATTTTAAGATAAATTTACGAGTTTCAAATAATTTTTCATAAAGAAAAAAGACTTGATTGCATAAATTTTTAATTGGAAGGACTAAACATAATTAAGACTTAAAGAAAGTGACTAATCAATCGACCTCTCCACCAAGTAATCATAAGATCAAGTGATCTTAAAATAAAATCAAAGTAAAACAAAAAAGTTGAAATTAAGCGTGCCATATAGCCATCATCCATCATTGTCCCATTGGTCAATGCAAATGTAATGCGATAGGGAATTTTTTATTATTATTATAATTAATATGATAAATAAATATGGGTTAAAATAATAAAATTTATTTTTAATATATAATTAATTATTATATCAATTATAACAATATTATAACTTAAGGTAAAAGATATTATTAATTACTCTTAAAATATATTTATCATATTATTTTCTTTTTCTTATCATCTATTAGATATTTATTTTTTAAAATAAAACTTTATATTAATTTTAAATTTTATTAACAATACTACAATAATTATAAATTAATTCTTATTATCTTAAAAAGATTTTTTCAATGCGATATCATTGAGTGATATAAATTATAGCTATGCTTTTGGTGCTCACATAATTATTAATGCTATTCATTCAGGCTTGTATACTCTCTTTTCTAATTCATCATTTACTCTATATATTTTCTTATCCTAGTTGTGGATACCCTACCATTGATTTGCTTTTGATATGCTTATCAATATATCATAGTTTTGTCTTTATTATGCCTAGGGTAACAGAGGCATGCAAGTTCTTTGTCTAGTATTGTGTGTATATATGGGCAAAATATTGTAATTATTTTAAAATATATGGATATTTTTCAAATAATTTGGATAATAACAATATTTTAACCTTTATTTTATTTTATTTTAAAATAATATATATACTAAAAATTATTTAAAAACTTAATGATTTTTATTAACAATGCTTATTATATTTATTTTTAATATACATGCTTATGCTTTTGGTTAATGAATTTGAGAATAATTTATTATCCTTAATGAATTAACTTTTACTATTAATTAAAAACCATAAGAAAATTAATTTTTTATTTATACTTGTTTGTCTTTATATCACATGAATTTTAAGTATCTTGTAAAAACTAATTATCAAAAGAGAAATTAAAAGAAGTATAACATTTCAGTGCAAGATATACGTTGTTATATAGTATATATCAAAAATAAGGGTGGGTGATAATCATGTCAAGATGAATAGTTTAATGAATTTGTTATTTTTGTACCGGTTTAATATTTTTGTTTTGAAAATACAAAAGCACAATAAAAAATGATTAATTTTTAATTTTTTTTCTTTTTCTTATATTTTCTTAACTTTTATTAAGATGTCATTTTTATATATTATACTTAATAATAAACAACAATATTGATTACAAAATTAAAATAATAAAATAAAAATTATTATTTTAAAAATTTCATAATAAAAAAAATGAATTATTATAAAAAAAAAATTGATTGATATAATTTATGCTAAAACAATAATATATTATAATTACACGGTAATGAGCCTACCCCTCGTCACCTACAATTCTTTAAGAACATGTTAAATTCATATTGAGAATTAGAATAAATTGAGTAAGATTTGGTAAGAACGAGAATTAAAAGTTAATTGTATGCTTGAAAGTTATATTGAACCGTATGAAAATAATATATATATATATATATATATTAATTTTTAAATAATAATTAATTATAACCTTAAAATAAGCTAAACTTGGTCCTTGAATTTATTTACGTTATATTTTTTTATTCTTTATTTATTTTTCTCATCATTGAATCATTTTATTTTTAGGTTAAAATGTATTATTGTTTTTAAAAAAAATAAAATTTTACATAAAGTCCTTAAATTTTTCAAGCCTATAATAATCTCCAAAATTTTAAAATTTCACACATTATTGGTCCTAATTTAGCTACTAAAATATACACTACTACAAAAGGGTATTAAAATCGGTTTGTTGAACCGACTTTAAATGAAATGACTTAAAATTTAAAGTCGGCTCACGCGATAAACCGACTTAATTTTTTTTTTACAAATTTATTCATTTTTTATTATACTCAAATTAAAACTTGTATTCGATCACTAAATAATAGCAGGAAAAAAAATAAATTCAGTTTAACAAATAGTTTAAATAATACAAATAATTAAAAAATTACCATGATGTTGTTCTATGTTATTCAAGATCATCATATTCTTCTCCTCATGTTATAATACAAACCTACATATATAATACAAAAATCTATACACATAAATAATAACACATAATAACAAAACTACACAAATTTATACACACAATAACATAAAAAATATGAATAATAAGTGCGTAGGATTAATAGAAATACTTACAAGAGTAAATGAAGTGACAAAATGAAGAAAAAATCGTGTTTTGTAAGTGAGAAATGAGTATAAAATATTTGAGTATTTTGTTAAAAACAATAGGGGATTTAAAAGATTAGTTAGAGAGGAAGAAAATCCACTAACCGGCGCTGGACTTCGTGGTCATAGGTGGCCAGAAAATGAGAAAGAGTGCAGGAGAAGTGGAAGAGATTTTGAGTTTTTGAGAGTTATACAACGCTTCGAATAGTTTCTGTCTGGGGAAGAAAGAAAAGAAAAAAATTTATCCACGTATGTAGCGTCGGTTGATGTGTCGAACCGACACTACACGTGGACGTAGGGTTGGTTTCAAGTGTCAAGCGACACTACACTACATGGATAGCGTCGATTCTATGTGTCAACCGTCGCTACGCTACGTGTATAGTGTCGATTCGACATGTCAACCGACGCTATGTCCTACGTGAATAGCATCGGTTCTACACCGAACTGACTTTAAATTCATTAAAAGTTAGTTTTTTTCTAAAAACTGACTTTACATATCGACTTAAATACCCTTTTTGTAGTAGTGATATATTTATAAATCAAAAATTTATGATTTATATGTGAAATTTTAAATATGTAGGGATTAAATTGTAAGATTTTAAAAATTTAAGAACTTATGAGTAAATTTTTAAAAGTTTAAAAATCAAATCATACATTTTAAATATTTGAAGACCCATCGATAAATTTAATTAAAATTTGATAACTAATGTTATATATTTTAATATTTTTGTACTTTTTTTTACTTTGGTCCTTTTATTTTTTTGTCTTTTTTTTTATATATGGAGTTTAATTTTAAGTTGATTTCAAAATTTTGAATTAAATTTGTAAAAAATTAAAAAATAAAGAAATCAAATTATTTAAAAAATAAAAGATTAAAGGGTAGGATGTGAAAAAGATTTAGTGACCCTTATTTATTTTAAAAAATATGGATAATTTTTAAATTACACGTCATGAATTCTTGTAGTTGAACACTGCAGGATCATTTATCCAATAGACGAAGACGATGCACAGCCAAACCGGGACAGAGGTATTTATCCTCACTTAATTATAAATTTAATTTACATGTAAAATTTTATAATTTTTATCATTATTAAATCATATTTAACGTCCCCTCAAAATAATTTTTGAGTTTATATTTTAAATGTAAAATATTTTAAACTCAAATTTTATAAGAAAACTTAATTATTTTTTAATTAAATACAATAAAATTATAACAAGTTTCACATTTGGATATTTATTTGCTTAAAAAACTTCATTGTTAAAATTTTAACTAATTTTATTTTATTTATGAGTTTTTCTTGTAAACTTTGTGATATTTATTATCAATAAACTTCCCTCTGATTTTGAGTATAAATCCACCACTGACTATACATAAAGTATATGCATTAAAACCCATAATAGCATGTATAAGCGATAAATAATCCAATTAACCCTAAAATAATATTTAAATTGTACATATTATGTACATTACATATATACATATAATTTATGTATACTTTATTAATAAATAAATATATATTATATATATACTGCTTACAATTAATATATTGTTTTGAGATAATTTATTTATATATAACCTTTAACCCAAAATAAAAATAGTCTAACTTGATACACATTTTTAATCGTTCTTTAAAAAAACTTCAAGGGTCATTTTTATATATTTTTTCTTCTTTAATTCTTCTTATTATATGAGATGTAATACTCACACATATGAATATTGTACATATCATATTCTCATTGCAGTACAATTCCAATGATAAATATTCATTATGAATGTAAGTGAATAAGATGAGATTGGTGAGTATAAATTATTTATCGTCTTTAGATTAAATGATAACGTAATAATCTAAGCCAATGATATCCAAAATTAATGCACTAGTTCTTGTGTTTTGTTGGTTTTGGACTTGTACTGGTAATATATTATAATGTTTAATATCAATGGTTTATGTCGGTAGGTATTATTTATTATTCATAGAATATACTATTCATAAATAAGAATATTTTCTCTTTTCATCTTTTATCGGTTATTTATTTATATAAAAAAGTTATATTAATCTTAAATTTTATTGTTTAGAATATTACGTCATTACGTACTTAATAAATAATAAATAATTTCTCCAATGATTAATATAAGAACAACAAAACAAAGATCCAAAATTAACATACTATATGAATAATGAATAATTTCTAAGATGATGTGTAGAGGAACAATAAAACAAAGATTAAAAATTAATGCATTTATTATTATTTATGAAAAATATACATACACTCACTACTAAAAAAGTATATATGACCTCGGTTTTTAATTGTGAACGTAGGTCTATGACCACGGTTATAAGAACCAAGACTTATGTGAGAGAGATCATAGGTACCCCTTTTGGTCTCAGTTTTCTAATAACCGAGGCCATAGGTATCCCTTTTGGCCTCGATTTTCTAATAATCGAGGCCATAAGTACCCCTATGATCTCAGTTTTCTAATAACCGAGGTCATAGGATATACATAAATTTTAAAAAAATACAATTAATAATTATAATATTAAAAATTAATATAAATTACAATAAATTTATTAAAAATAATATTATATTAAAATTAAAAATATAGTTACATTTGAGAGTTTATTATACACTAAAATATAATAAAAAAATACTATTATAAATTGACTTTTGATTAGTAATTACAAGCATAAATATGCTACAAAAATGATTATAATGATAATTCTAGATTTCAGCTGATTGAAAAATCTCTCCCAAGTCTTTCTTGACTCCATCTTCTACAAACCAGGCAAAGACGCGGTAACGCACTTAGAACTAACACTAACGCACTTATGAAGAAGACTACAAGACCTTGATAAAGACAATAAAGACAAGCACCAAGACTAATGCGTCTGCTACAGAAGAAAGATCGACCAAGAAATAGAGCACCAATACCAACACAAATAAGACCAACACCAACGCAGCACTACAGTCTGCATGCACAGTGCCTTGACCAAGACAAGTGCACCTTACCAGATTGAGCAAAGGTAACGCACTGAACTAGAAATTTCATCCTCATTTCCTGCATCTTCTGCTTTCTCAGGCCTAGAAATTTTAGATGAGGTAGCAACATCTCCTGAAACAAGAAGAACCATTAACTGAAATTCTCATCAAGTCTATGTAAGTGATTTCTCAGCCTTTATTAAGGATTTCTCATCATTTTTTTGGAAAATCTTCATATCCATCAATGGTCTTCCCCCCAGATTGAGGCATGGTGTGCTGGTGAGCCTAGTACGTCTGATTCTGCTGTGCTTGGTGCCTACCATGAAAAAGAAATCAGAAAAAAAAACTAGAATAACATGTTATCATCTATAGGCCTAATAGCAACCGATTCATCAAAAAATGTTTTTTATTTTATCAAAATAATCCAATACATATAGATTATCCAAGGATGATTTTATATGATGTAAGGAACAATCTTTATATATTTGCAATATATTACAAAGTGCATAACATAGGTACTAATATATTCAACAATTAATTAATATAATTAAAAAAATTACGTATTAGTACATGATCAAACCAAAGTTTTTTTTAAATAGAACTATACTTGACCCTAAGCACCAGCACATGCACAACACCAGGTCAGAAGGTCCAATGCGAAGTTGAGCATAGAGTCCAACTTTTTGAATTGTTTTTATGAACCTTACTAGATCATATCTGTCTTTAAAATTGTAATAAGAAACACATAAAACAACTTAAGCATACCAAGAAAATAATTCAGAGGGGAAAAAATTAATAAAGCATAGAAGTAAAACCACTAAAGAAGAAGAATGTCCATGTCCATGTCTACCATGTGCTAGCTCTACCTACAAGGAGAAGGTTAGAACATATGTCATTAAACTACTGTAGCTAAAATATGAGGGAACAGATGAAGCCAAGGAATCCAAAAACCAAAACTCTAGACCAAACACTCTCAGGGGTTGCATTAATTCACAGGCCAAACTTGGCCAACCAGAAATTAAACCCACACTTCTTAATTCACAGCAGAAAATAAAAGAAATTAAACAAGCCATAAAACAAGTTACCTCAAATAGAAATTTTCAATCCAAACAAAAACAAGCAGCAACCAAGATCCTACAAACCCACACTAACTCAAGTTAACCCTAAAATACAAAACAAAAGTAAAGCACAAGAAAAATTGGGCAACAAAATGAACCCTATATCTTGAAAAAAATCAAATCAAATTAACCACGAAATCTAAGATTCAACTAGATTTTGGAAACAATACTTACCCAGATCTTGGTCGTGAGCGACGATAGTACAAATGGCCAGCCGATAAGGTGCGAACAGGGAAATATGAACAGAACAAAACAGAGAGAAAAGAAGAAAAAAGGGAAAATGAGTTGCTGTAAATGTTGAGTGAGGTGTTAGAAAGGAGGAGCTGTTGAGAGAGGTCGTCATCAATTTCTTGAGGAGGAGCGTGGTGCGGCACGACGCGGCGCTGTTTGTTGAGAGGGATGAAGACGCGAGTTCGGGAGGCCAGAAATGATTTAGAAAAAAAAATGG
Organism: Hippophae gyantsensis; assembly: GCA_030763125.1. Lineage (NCBI taxonomy): Eukaryota > Viridiplantae > Streptophyta > Magnoliopsida > Rosales > Elaeagnaceae > Hippophae > Hippophae gyantsensis. The sequence continues at coordinate 22,918,137 of CM061035.1, read as the reverse complement.
GAGATTGCACTGATCAGATAATTATATTATATATATATATATAATATAATTAAGTAATAAAAATTTAATTATAAAAAAAAATGGAAAAAAAAGAAAGAGAAAAAAAAAGTGAAAATTTTAATATATATATATATATTATAAAAGAAATAAAATATATTAAATTAAATTAATAATAGAGAAAAATAAAAAAATTATAAAGTAATTTTTTATTTTTTTTAAATGAATGATATATAGTATATTATTTCATTTCGATTTTAAAAATATTAAATTTTTTATTATTTTAATTATAATTATAATTATTTAATAATCATTGTTATATAAATTTATTTATATATATTTAAATATTTTTTATAATTTAACCTATAATCATACTTATTAATAAAATCCACTAGCTGATAAAAAGAGGAAACAATATAATAGAAAGTACACTTATGAGCAATAAATAACACATTATTCATGAGATTAATTATGAAGGCTACATTTATTTTAAATATGATAGGAAAAACTAACGGATTAACCTATTACTCCGGAATACACCAGTTTTTCATTCCGTTATCGCTAATGTAACTTATGTTTGCGGTTTGGAATAAGACTTAAACATCTATAATTTCGTATGGGCAAACTCTACTAACATCCCAAACAATCCTTTAAATATATAACTTTAAAGTATGTCCTTAATAATTTTAGGCATCGGGATATATATGTATTAAGAAATTTTGTGAGATATAATTAAAGTTGTCCTTTCTTTATGACAAAAAATGACCTATATAGACCAGATTTTAAAAAAATCTGTCATTTTTATCATTTAAATTTTTTCTAATAAACATAATTACAACTTTATCCTTAATTCTATTATTTTTGTTTTCTAAGTCTATAAGGATTACAAACGGTTTATCAAATTTTGTAAAGCTTAATAATTTTAGATTTCTTCTTTTTTCTTTCAAATATTCTTTATTTTTATTGATTTTATTGCTCTCATACCAAATTATTGTTAGATTCTTAATTCTAATTGATCATATATTGAATTTAATTCAATATTTTATGGATTAAATTCATTATTTATAGCTAAACAATAACTTAATTCTTGTATTTTATTATTTTGTTATACATCTAATATGATTATGTCCAAAGTAACTTCTAGATTTTAAAAATCTTTATCAATCTTTTTACTAGCCTTTTTTCTATTTTTTTAAAAATCAATTAATCCTTATAAATTTCAATTACTTTTGATCTTGATGTGTTTACAGTTAATTTTTCTTTTATAGATTTTTTAAAATATAACAAATATGCTTTAAGGTATACAACATCTTTTAGACTTTCTTCGATTTCTTGTTTTCCTTTTATTTTAATTTTTTGTAAATTAGCTCTAAATTTCTTTTCTTTAGTATATTTTTCTTTCATATTTTATGCAAATTATTAAATGACTAATAAATGAAGTAATAAACAATTAAGATCCTTAGTATCTTCATAATACATTATTGTAATTGATATGATAAATATGAGTCCATCTCGATTTTTTGCTTCTTGATGTCTCTTTCTTTTTCCTTAAGGTAGTGTCTCAACTAGATCCCAACCTATGTCCTTCTTGACGCACAAAGATCTATAGTATTTGTACACTCATTTTAAGGTTAAAGTGACAATTAGGATTTTTTATTTAAGATGTAATTTTATTTATCATATTAGTCTATTATTACAATCAGAGTACTAAGAACCATAAAGAAGGTTTTAGTTACTCATTCCTAAATGAAAGATTATAAAAGATAGAAATATAAGAGCTAAGTGAATAAGTTTCTACGAGAGTATAAGAGTTATGTCTTCCCTTAAAATTAGGATTCCCTTTTATAGATATAAGGGTTCTCTTTTACATAGATGATATTTCACTATTTCATCTAACTTTCCAAGTTCACACCTACATTATTGAAGTTGGAGTACCAATTTACTGTGTATGGATCCTACATTTATTTAAATTCATTTACCAACATTGATTTTTGTGAACTCGAATTCTCTACATCTTTTTTTTTATCTTTAATGCAATAAATGTATTTGTGATCCATAGTCTATTGTTTGGCATAATAGTGAAATACCTTCTTGCTTTTAATACTTACTTCTAATTCATTACGATTGAAATCAACTTCATATTTACTTATCTTTTCAACATCTTCCTTGGTGATAGGTAGATTATTTTTGAGGTAATAATCATTTTTCTGGTAGAATAATTAACATTAATTTCAAAATAATTGTTAATTTTTCTTAATTCATAATAAATTTGGCCACGTCAAAAGCTTAATTCCTTTAGATTACATTCCTTTTTGATGTTGGCAAGTCCAAGCTTAATGAAATATTATGAAATCATTGAAATTTCTTCGTTCCATTCCATAATTGAATTGAAAAATCTTAAATAAAGAGGCTTATCTATATTCTTAATTTTCTTTCTAGAATTTTTAGTAAAGTAATTTAACACATTTAAATTATTTCCTGGAAATAAGTTTTTTATTAACCCAGTGAGGAATTCTTTGTACACAAACACATAATCTACTCTCTCATAGATATTAAATTTGCTACATATACGAAATTATTTTTCTAAAGTGTAAAACTTCATATCATCAAGATGCTCCTCATTAGATTTTCTAACTAGGTTATACAAACTTAACTATTGTTATCTTGTGAGGTTCTTGTGTTGGTCTCTTTCTTCTTTTGAATCAAAAGAGTTGTTGGTTACTTCCCATAATAGCACCAATCTAGGTATCCTTTCGAGTGTCTTCAATTGCTAAGATTGGTTGATTATTTTACTATTTGAGAATAGTTCTTGGTTATCTCTAAAGGATTTAATAGTTTTGACATTCTATAATTGATAAAACTATCTTATGCTTCTATCTTATTATTGAATGATCTGTGGATTATTATACTGAAGCCTGTTATGACTTTACTAGCTTCTGGCCAATTAGTATAGATTCCTAGTTTGAGAGCCATTGTAGACTATATAAATCTTAGTGTTTGAAGATTCTTTATTTTTTTGTTTCAATTGCCTAATTGGGCTTTTTTTTTCTTTATAGAGAGATTATTTTCTCTTTCACCTATTTTGGAAATTTTGATTCCTTTCCTTTCATATGAGTAGAGAGAATAATCTTATCATTTTT